>APFE031071737.1:0-15300 GCA_000404065.3 Pinus taeda
CCTTAATTACAACATCATGAGGTGAAATTTCAACGATTTTACCTTCACCTGAATGAGTTATCTGATATACAGATAGAAGGTTGCAGGATAAGGTTGGAACACATAATACATCATTAGATTGACCATTATCTATATGAACAGTTCTAGTTCCTACAACACTAAGAGATCTATCATCACCAACATATATATTTTTAGTGTTATAATCATTTAAAGAAGAAAACATGGCTTTGTTTTTGGTCATGTGATAAGAAGCTCCAGAATCAATGAGCCACTCATGAGAATGAGAGGAAGAAGATACATTTAGTGCATAGCCAGACCGAGATGCTTGACAACCACACACAAAAAGTGCCATTCTTGAAGATGAAGTTGAAGTTGAAGAGTGCTCCAAATGGATGTTATGCTTCTTCATTGCTGCTTCCAAGGCTTCCATCTTCTTAAAGAATCTGGATTCTAAATGGCCATCTCGATTACAAAAGTGGCAGTGTCTATCAGTCTTCTTCCCCTTTTTTTTATTTTCCTTATCATTTTGTTGAAATGATTTTTCATTTTGAGGCTGAAATTGCTTAGGACCCTTGTTGGTTTACGACCATTCCTTTTAGGATACAACTTCTTAGGATTCTTTGAATTTGGTTGCTGCTGGGCGGCTAGCGCTTTCTTAGAAGAGTTTCCAAGATTAAGAAGACCAAGGTGTAAGATTTTTTCTTGTTCTCTTATTAAAGAATCACAAAAAGAGTCAAAGGAAGGGGACTTGTAGGCTTGTCCTTGAGAAATGAAGGCTTCTCTTGTAGAATGGGAGATGGAAACAAACATTGAGTAGGCTGGTCCCAACTTCGTAAGAATGGAATAGATAAGGTTATTATCTTCTTTCTTAACCTTAGCACCTTCCAAGAGAAGTCTAAGGGTCTTGAACTTGGACAAAAAATCTTCAATGCAAGAAAAATTATTGGGGTCCAATGTAAGCAACTCATTTTCAAGTTGATGGGCTCTAAGTTCATTTTTTATTCCAAAAACTTTAGTAATCTGTTTCATTGCTTCATCAGGAGTATCAAGTTCTGCAATATGGAATCTAAGATTTGGAGAAATAAACAACCCTATCAACCCACGTGCCTGATCTTGCCTATTTTCCCATTTAGCTGCCTTATCTTCATCTTTCAGTTTGGTTTCTTGGCCTATGACTATTCTGTAGAGACCTTTACTTCTAAGTAAATCCACAATGTAGGACCACCATTGGAAGTAGTTGGTGCTGTCAAGAATAACTTGGCATGGACTTTCCATTTTAACAGAAACTGAAGCTATAGATGCTGAAACGAAGTGTTCCAATGGAAAGATCTCGAAAAATTAGGCTGGTTAAAAAAAACGGCTCTGAAGATGGCTTCCGGATGAAGAAGTTATGGCTTTTTGAAGAAAAGTTGATGAATATGCCGACAAAGTGCGGGAATGTGCGGAAATGAATGATAATGTTAAAAAAAATCTTCCCCCTTTCCAAACTTAATCTAATTAGCTCAACAAAAAGAGGGCTTCAACTCAAGACCTCTACTCTCATAAATTAGCTTTGGACCAAGTGAGCAAAATTAAAAGTTTAGTAATTTTTGGAAAAGAGGAAGGGTTTTTTTTTTTTTTAGTCACTGAAGCTTTGGGCTGCGTGCTTACTTGAGAAAGCTCTTTTTCTCTACAAAATGAAAAACACAAAACCCAACACGGACATGAAAAAAAAAACAAACCTTACGGCAAAGAGCATATGCAGAAATGAAAGGTATAGATCGGGTAATAAAAAAAACAAAGAGCTAAATAAACCGAAATAAACAGAGAGAAAATAACTAGAAACTGCAAATAAACATTGTATACCTCCAGATCTTAAAAATGACGTAGCTAGGGCTACTAGAAACCTTTTCGCGTGAAACGAAAGGGGTTCCTCACTGGAACAGATGCTCCTAACAAAATAGAGCAGTCCACTTGGCCCGAAAGAACTCAGAAATAATAGATCTAGGAAACGGTAGTCGGATGCAGTTTTACCGGCTTCAAATTTGGATCACCAACGGAAGCAGCCATCAAATAGCTCTGATACCATATAGGAATTTACAGGGTAAGTTCCTCAGACAAAACAGAAAAGGACACCACTCACAAAAAGATCGCAGATCAATACACCAGTATTTTTGATGTGGTTAAAACCCTCAAAGAGGGAAACAATCCACGGCCTGAGCCAACGCGGCCACTTCAGACAATTTATTAATAAAAGAATGAAATTTTACATAAGATTCTCTCATGAAAAGTTAACCTACAAATGACTCTCCATGCTCTTTAAATAGATATCATGGACCAATTGGGTGTTAAGCCATGGATCAAGTGTCGGTAATACTGAGGAGAGAATGAACCGTCGGATCACTACATATCGTGACCGTTAGATTGTAAGTTACAAAAGTACATAGTAAAGAAACACACTTTACCTAACTCTACACTAGACCAAGTTATACGTAACTATTTCCTATGTGTCGGAACTTTTACCCCACTAATCCTTTGCTAAGGTGGTAGATCATGTGCTTATGTTGCTCTTAATATTATTGGAAAATTATAATACTAATTGTCGAATAATAGATAATGAGATCTAGAATGAAATCTTGGTTGTAGTTAGGAGGGCCTAATAGTAGGGCTGGCATCAAGCTCTTTTTCAAGGCATCAAAATATTGTTGTGCTTGGTCATCCTAAACAAATGGTACATATTTCTTGAGAAAATGTATAAAACCCTTCATGATTTACCATAATTAGTAATGGAACAACACACGAAATTTCCATTCCCTTAGAAAATTTCAAGTTGACTAATGGTGTATGGAGGTAAATGAGTGATCATCTCAACCTTCAAAGGATCAACCATGGAGCTCAGTAATGACTTGGAAACCACATAGAAAATTCATTTGTGAGGATTAAATTAAATATTATAGTAGTGACACCATATTAACATGGCTTATAGATGCATTAGATGATTTCCCCTTTATTGAGAATTGGATGCAAGTTCATCTAGGTAAGCCTTCTATTGACAGTGTTGGACCTGCCAACATTCAGGGGATCTCCCAGGTATGAAGTCCCAACTAGACCTCACACCCTTTGGTGTAGGAGTCCCATCTGGTATGATGGTTTGGTTTCCATTATCTTAAATATTTTCCTTAGCTCTTTCTTGTCAACACATGAGAGTGGTTTTCTTATTCTTCAGATAGTGAGGTTCACGTGCCTAGTGAGTGCTTAGTGTCACCTCTGTCATGTTCTTTCATTGCAGAGGTAGAGCATGAGAGTGAGTCTCAAGTAAAAAGGGAATAGTCCCAACTCTCTTAGAGACACACAACACAATAGGACACATGCAACTTCTGACAGAGTAGTCCACATGGATGTGGTAGTCACAAACATAAGATGATAAAATGTCACATAAAACACCCAACGGAATAGGCCACATGAGTGTGACAGTCGTTATAACAAGTTTACGAAGATGAGTTTGTAGAGTGTCCGACGGAATAGTCCACACAGGC
Organism: Pinus taeda; assembly: GCA_000404065.3. Lineage (NCBI taxonomy): Eukaryota > Viridiplantae > Streptophyta > Pinopsida > Pinales > Pinaceae > Pinus > Pinus taeda. The sequence continues at coordinate 3,516 of APFE031071737.1, forward strand.
GAGATAGTATTAAGAACTGATAAACCACATTTCCAATAGCCTATGTACTTAAAGAAACAAAATAGTTCAATTGTCTTAATACAGGTTAAAGCAACATGCATTACAAGTTTCCAAAGAATAGTCTTACAAATGAATACAATACATGTGTGAAAACATGTTGGCATGTTAATAGGCTTCTAAATTAAGTGAAATTTCCAAGACACATTGGTACACCATTACATCACTAACGCTGATAGTGGGGTGTTGGAGCCACTGCTCACTCCACAAAGAAAAGACTACAAACTCTCAAGGCTATGTGGGAGGATCCAAGGTGAAAAGTCCGTTGCATATACAAATGAGAGGTATATATAGCCAAGGGTGAGACTGATCCTTATGACTGTTCGACTTCCCTCATGACTGTTTGACTTACATGACTCTTCAACTTTACATGTGGGTCTCTTGGAATTCCACGTTATATTACATTTATTACAATAGTATGGCCCACAGTAATGATGTGGCTGAGATGACTCATGACATGACTCGACACGACAATGTTGGTATGTTCATGTTGATGGTGGTGTCCATGTCAGGCTACAGTGCTGTTGAGTGATGAGTGTGCTCTTGGTGTATCATAGCTTCACCTCTGCATGGAAAGGTGTGCGGAGTCTTTGATGGTCTTGGTGTTCGCTTGATTTTGCACGCATTTTCATGTGTCTCCTTTGTTTGCTACATGGTATGCTTCGTGTGTTCGTCCAAACATGAGAATGTCTTCTAGCATGTGATCATTGTTCATCATGTTCGATGTTGTGCCATGTCTCATCCATGTACCTGTATCTACATTCAGTAATGATGAGAAGACATCAAATCTAGAAATCTCCTAATCTACCATGATGCATCATCTTTCGTTTTCAGGTGTAGGTGACCAGGAGAGAGGACAATGCTCTGAAATTGTGCAAAGCACATTTGAGGCCGGGAAACAGGCTTTGGGGCACTGTCAAGGAAAATTATGTAAAGGTCACTGGGAGGATGAGATCAGTAATCTAGAACAACAGTGACCACTTGTGGGATTTGGCTCGGTTGGAGGTCAGAAATGCACAAATTTTCTAGCGAGGCAGTGCAAGTAGGGGGGAGGACAGTGTAGTGGAAACAACGCAAATTCTCTAGGAATGTTGGCAGCAAGATGTGGGAGCTTGCTAGCAAAAACTGCATAGAACTGGGAGGCTAGCCTGTAGGACATTTTTACATAGCTTCTGGGCTAAGTGGGGTGTCTAGAAGTTGGAGGACGATCCAAGAAAGCTACGCAATTTTTAGGAGGAGCAACGGGCCAGCTGGCAGGGGGACTGGCTAACAGAACTGTGTAATTTTTAGAGACAATGCAGTGATAGGTAGTGGGCTCTTGTCCCTCTTGCCTGCACAATTTCTTCAGTTAGGGGAGCTAGACATACTAACAAATTCTGCACAATTTTTGGGAGGAGTGAAGCCCAGGGCCACAGCCCAGTCAAAATCTCCAGTTGACTAGTGGGAGGCTTGATGGATTGGATTGTCGGCAGTGCAGATTGAGATGGTTTCTTGGGAAACTTCTGCGTTGTTAGGGGTGACAGTTAGCCAGGTCAATTCTAGGATTGTGTAGTGCAGACTTCCTGGGGGGAAGCCTCAAGCTCTGCGTAATTCTGAGCAACATTACTTGATCACGGAGGGCTGAGACTACGCAGTGCATCTCAACGGAGGTCTAACTATTGGAGGTTGGTCGGGTCGACAAAGTTTCAACAAAATGACTAAGTGTGTGAGCGAGTGAACTTGTGCATAGATGACCTTGTGAACGCACACTCAACATGACTCCACGACAAGACACCTCAAACCAATAAGATAACATATGCTCAGTGTGACTAACTGCGGGACCATCTAATGGTGAAAGTGACAAGTGCGACACTTCGGATGACCATGATGACACTTTTGTGATAGTGCTTACAACATCATGTGTGAGTGCAATAGATGTTTACATAGTGAACACAACTCAATACAAACCTTCAATCATCAGCAAAACAAGGTCGCAAGCATGGCATAGAAATCAACATGCCGAAGATGACAGTTGGTCAAATGAGTGAAAAGAAAGCGAGACATGTAGAGGAAACACGTTAGATGACTTTTTTGTGTTTTCACACATGCATTTATTGAGGACGGATGATATGACAATGACAAATAGTCCTGCAAACTCAACAAAGAGGTGTACTTAGAAAAGTGTTCTTTACTTACGATACTTACCCTCAAGATGATCATGCATTCGATGGAGTTTGCATGTGGTCCTGATCTTTTACATTAATTGGTCTCTTGGTCCTTCTCCTCAACTCCTTGGGAATGATATCAGCATGTCGCCTTTTCCTGTAGTCACTGGACGATAGATCGACATGGTTTCAGCGGGAAGTGACTACTGTTGGATGAGGCCACATGAGGCCCATCTGCGCAGTTTTTGCATGCAAGACCAACAGGACAACTTGGGCAACGCTGCGCAGTTTTGAGGCACATGACATTGCTGTAGGATGGGGGTCATGGGATGACACCTCTGCACAGTTTCTGAATGGAGGGAAGTTGGACTTCTCTGTGCATTTTTTGAGAGCACTGCTAGCTGCCTGACTACTCTACGCATTTCTTGAGAGAAGTGCTAGATTCCTGACTATTCTACACATTTATGGAGAGAAGTGTTGGTTGGGGTCTTTGTAGGCTGCAAGGTTTAGGTAGGCAAGGGAGGAAGCTTGATGGTTGCAGAAGCAAAGTGAAAAGTTTCGGGAAGCTGAATAAGGCTAGGTTTCTTGTGAAATGACTAAGTTGAGATCAGTGACACAAATGTAAATAGTGATAGGACTAGACTGCGATTGCACACGAAGACTTAATGACACAACATAGAGCATCCAGAATGCATAAGACATACTTTGCTTGATGCAACAACCTTCGTGACAAGAGTGCATGAAGTGAGCGTGAAACATGTCTATGTGATGACAACCACTCATGCACACATGCTCTCCCTTCAAGAAAAACAACATTCTCTTTGTATGCCAAACAACAACCCCTATGCTCAAAGATGACACATTCTGCATAAAGATGAAAACACAGACAACTCTTAAGATCAATGAGGGGAGATTGAAATCATCAGCTTACCAACAAGCGACCAAGGATGATCAATCACAGGATCCATGGTAGGCTTTGAAATTTGCATCCAAGCCAGAATTTTGGAGGGTGGTTGTAGCCACTAAAACATTGATGACCCACTAATAGAACTCCAACTCTCTGTATGGCTTGTTTCATGAAAAGTGAGTCTAACCTTTCCGGAAGTATTTTTCAATTCTTTGAACATTTTGGCTTATGCACTAGCTTGTGTGAAAGATGTAGTCCCTACCATTCTCTTGATCAATTAGCACACATTCCAAGACAATTCAACTTAGTTATTTCAATTGGGGATGAGGGGTATATTTATGCACAAGTAATATAATTGTTAGAGTTTAAGTTTCATCTTTGGTGTTGCTCTGATGTCAGCAGACCTGGATAGTACCTTGACGGAGTCATGTAGGAACACAAGCATCACTCTGTTGCCGGTGAGCGTAGTCAATACCCTGTCAGAGTTACTTGTATCACCTCTCTGCACAAGAATCCTTTCTCTTCTTTAACCTTGTTCATTTTTCAATTTATTTATTTTTCATTTTCTCAAAGAACTGTGCATAGGCACTGATTTATTTCAGAGGCGGAAGAGGGATCTTGACTTATTGAGAGAAGGAGAGGTTGTTCCTTTAGAGAAGTATGTTATATATACCTCTAACATACTTGTTAAGGTTTTCCCCCTCACCTTACTCTACTTGATTGAGATGACAAGGGTTAACCCAAAAGAACCGATTAGAGTAGGCGGTACTAGTTAACAATGCAAGCATTGTGTTTTCACCAAGACTCAATTTCAACAAAAGGTATTTTCCATCAAGGCATCATCGACTAAAGACAACAAGCTCTTCATAAATAGAGAGGACAACAGATAACCAAATGTTGATAATTTTACAATTCATCTTAGATTTTCCCAACTTGTCTCGAGAGCCGAACATGGTTTCACGAGAGGTTAACCTATGTGTACAAGCAAGCAAAGAAAACAAAAAGCAAAATGCAAAAGTAAAGTGAAAGCAAAAAAATTAAGCAAATAAAGAAATCAAGCAAACCAAACCAAGTAATTCAACAAATGAACATGCAAACCAGAAGAAAAGAAAATAAATACAACAAATACTACTGCTAATCCTACGCTAGGCAGTGCATGGGCCTACTCACATGAAGTGTATTTCCAATGCATCCACCGGCGCATTGGCTGGCCCATGTTGGCGAAGGCCTGGTAAACAAGAAAGACATGCATGTAAACCAACAAACAAGAAATGTTTAACAATGAATACCAACACACTCCGAGTTTAAATGCATTTGCAAAGAAGAAAGTTTGAAAGCACAAGAATAGCCTTCTGCGAACTTAACATGGCATTGTGACACACTGTGTGAAAATGATAAGAATGTGTACTCTTTTGACTGTGACAGATAAGAAAACATGAGAAAGAGAGAAAAATTACGCTTTGCAAGTGTGCTTGCTATTTATGATTCCTCCAGTGCATAAGCGACAGGATCATGCGATTTTGGTGGAAGAAGCGAAATTTGTGTGTTGGATTGATCTTCAGTGCATACAAATGAGTGATGAGGACCCTTGGGTGTTTCACAAATTTTTGGTCCGAAGTGGAACTAACCTCAGGACAGCGAGAGCCTAACATAACCATCAGCTCAAGCTGAAGTGCCTCAATAGCTTCCGGGGTTTCCACTTCATCAATAGATAGATCATTAGAGACTAGTGGATTAGAAAGATTAAAAGGGAGTGAATCAACATCATGATAAAATGAAGTACATAGATCATGACAACCATGATTAGAAAATTCAATATGTTCATCAGCATCCTCATGATTTGATGAATCATATAGAGGGGTAGATGAGAAGAAAGAATGTTCACCCTCCGCATTTCCGGAAAAACTAGAGGAAAAGTCAAGTGGATTCTCAATGAAAGGTTTGTCCTCTCCACTATTAAATGACGGACTGACATTAGGTGTGTTCTACGAATGATTGGAAGTAGATGCATCAGTGGATGGATTTACACAAGGAAAATAGAGATAACACAATTATCAAATATGTCGGGAAAAAGCGCAGGGTGCGCGGATAGAAAGAGGTCATCCTTCACCGCGGGTTCATGCTCAAATTCTCAGTCATACTCTTCATAAATGAGATTGTAGGCTGGTTGTGAAACATCAACTCCATCAATAACTTGATCCTCGTTCACAATAGGTGTAGAGTCCGGAACGAAAGAATATAAGACAACGCAATCCAGAGGATCAACAAAACTTGAGGACGGAGCTTGAGGCAACAAATGCATATGGAAACCCATGGGTTTCCCAACCAAATCTACGCAGAAATTAAGAGTAGTGAGGGTGGGAGAATGTACCTATTGAACAGTCGTGTGTGCACAATCTCCCATATCACTCTGCGGGGTTGTAGTTGCTTGATGAGGAGAAGGTGGAGAGTCACTTGTGACAACAACTATGTCCACCTGTGTTACATAGCTCCATCATTTAAGTATGCTGAGAAGGGTTTGAACTTTTTCTTCACTTTGGGATAGATTGATTTGTCATAAAAATATTCAAATCTGTCCATAAGATATTGGAATTTCATTTGAATTTTCAGAGCTTCAAACATGAGAAGATGGAAGTGCTTCCAAAAATCCATATGCGATTCATGCATGGACTTCCATTGTTTTAACATATTTTTGTCAAGAGCTTCAGGATCAAAATCATGGAAAGTAGATTGGATTAGATCACTAAACTGCTTAAAAGAGTGCACGCAATTAGGAGGCAAGTTGTGGCACCATCGTTCTAGGGATTCGTGAAGTGTGTATGAAAGAAGCATGATGACCTCTACTTCATCAAAATCTTCCTCATTCTCTAAGAATGTGAGGAAGTCATGTAAGTTCTTAGGCCATGCCACTTTGCCTTCCCCATCATACGTGAGTTCAGACAAGTCATCAAAAAACACCTTTGTGACTTCAAAGGGATGTGCTTGGACAAACATCACAGAGGGCTAACAACAATATCCATTATAGATGTTCGAAGATTCAAAACAGGATGTGAGGACTCATCTTGTCATGTGGCCCACCTTCTAGCACTATAAATGTTGACGGTGTTGGACCCACCAACATTAAGGGGATCTCCCCGGTATGAAGTCCCAACTAGAGCTCACACCGTTTTGTGTAGGAGTCCCATCCGGTATGGCGGCCCAGTTTCCATTATCTTGAAGATTTTCCTTAGCTCTTGCTTGTTAGAACATGAGAGTGGTTTGCTTAGTCTTCGAACGATGAGGTTTGAGTGCCTAGTGAGTGCTTAGTGTCATTTGTGTCAAGTTTCTTTCACTGCAGAGGGAGAGGATGAGAGTGAGTCTCAAGTAAAAAGGGAATAGTCCCAACTCTGTTAAAGACACACAACACAACAAGACATGCACAAATTATAGTGGAGTAGTCCACACTGATGTGGTAGTCACAAACATAAGGTGAGAAGATGTCACATACAACACCCAACGGAATAGTCCACATGAGTGCGACGATCGTTATAACAAGTTTATGAAAATGAGCCTTTAGAGTGTCTGACGGAAAAGTCCACACAGGTGAGACAACATTAACAACTGATACAACACATTTCCAATAGCATATGTACTAAAACAACCGAAATAGTTCAACTATCTTAATACAGGTTAAAGAAACATGCATTATGCGCATCTAAAGAATAGTCTTACAAATGAATACAATACATGTGCGAAAATGTGTTGGCCTGTTAACAAGCTTTTAAATTAAGTGAAAGTTCCAAGACACATTGGTACACCATTACATCACTAACCTTGATAGTGGGGCGTTGGAGCCACTAATCTCTCCTCAAAGAAAAGACTACATAATCTCAAGGCTATGTGGGAGGAGCCAAGGTAAAAAGTTCGTTGCATGTCACAATGAGGGGTATATATAGCCAAGGGTGAGAGTAACCCTTGTGATTATTTGATTTCCCTCATGACTGTTTGACTTACATGACTCTTTAACTTTACATGTCTCTTCAACCTTACATGTAGGCATCTTGGAATTCCACGTTACAATACATTGATTACAACAGTCTAGTCCACAGCAATGATGTGGTCGAGATGACTCATGACATGAATCAACACTACAATGCTGGTATGTTCATGCTCATGGTGGTATCCATGTTGAGTTGCAGTGCTACTGAGTGATGAGTGTGTTCTTGGTGTATCATAGCTTCACCTCCACATGGAAAGGTGTGAGAAGTCTTCGATGGTCTTGATGTTCGCTTGATGTTGCATGCATGCACATGTACCTCCTTCGCTTGCTACTTGGTATGTTTCGTTTGTTTGTCCAACCGTGAGCAAGTCTTCTAGCATGTGCTCCTTGTTCATCTTGTTCATCGTCATGCCATGTCTCATCCATGTACCTGTATCTACAGCCACTCAAGACGAGATGATATCAAATCCATAAATTTCCTAGTCTACCATGATGCATCGTCTTTCGTTTTCAAGTGTAGGTGACCGAGAGAGAGGACAAGGCTCTGAAACTGCGTAGAGCACATTTTAGGTCGGGATGCGAGCTTTGAGGCACTATCAAGGAAAATTGAACAGAGGTCACTAGGAGGCTAAGATGAATAGTTTGGAACAACAATGACCATTTGCGGTATTTAGCTCGGCTAAAGGGAAGAAATGTGCAAATTTTTCAGGGAGGAAGTGCAGGCACCGTGGAGGACACTGGCAGTGAAAACTCTGCAGATTCTCCCAGGAGGGTGGCAGCGGGTTGGGAAAGAATGTGTAGAACTAGGAGGTTGGCTTGCAGGACATTTCTACATAGCTTCTAGGCTGAGTGGGGTGTTGGGCAACTAGAGGACAACCCAAGAAAATCACCCAATTTTAAGGAGGAGTAGCAGGGTCGCTGGCAGGGGGACCAGCTAATAGAACTGCACAATTTTCAGGGACAGTGTAGTGAAAGGAAGTGCGTGTCTGTCCCTCTTATCTTTGTAATTTCTTCATTTAGTGGAGGGATGCATGCTAACAGCTTTTGTGCAATTTTTGGGAGGAGTGAAGCCCGAGGTCACTACCTGGTCAAACTCTCCAGTTGACCAGCGAGAGGTTTGATGGATTGGCTTGCGAGAAATGCAGATTGAGATGGCTTCTTGGGCAACTTATGCACTATTCTTGGTGACAGTCAGCCATGTCGATTCCAAGATTGCGCAGTGTAGACTACCTGGGGGGAAGCCTCAAGCTCTATGCAATTCTGGGCAGCAGTACTTGATCACTAAGGGCTGAGACTGTGAAGTGCAGCTCAACGGAGGTCTAAATGTTGGAGGGTGGTTCAATCGACATAGTTTCAACAAAATGACTAAGTCTGCAAGCGAGTGAACTTGTGTATACATGACTTTGCAAACACACACTCAACATGACTCGATGACAATACACCTCAAACCAACAAGACAACATATGCTCAGTGTGATTGACTGCAGGACTGTCTAATGGTGAAAGTGACAAGTGTGAAACTTTGGATAGACCTTTGGACGACCGTGACGACACTGTAGGTTTTAACCTCATACATAAATTACCTACGTATGAATTCTAAAACACAGAAAATAAATAGTAGTGAGAGCATAACACATAAAACAAATATACATAAAGATTTCCCCCTAGAACCCAAAATCGAGACTACCAAATTGAATTTTCATTATGTTCATTCCAATGTTACAATACATATATATACATGCCGAAGCATCCAATACCATGGACTGAAAACCATCGCACCCAAAACCATGGGTCCAAAAAAAAAAATTCCTCGGGGCGCTGCCTCGAACCCCATAAAGGGTGGCTAACCGCCCCCCTTAAACCTCCCGTATAGCGAGGGCTGTGGGCTCCCCTATGACCCCCCCATTTCGCATTAGCATAATGAAGTGGGGGCTCTGCCCCCCCTTCCAACCCCCCCTATTTAACTACTGGGGCTAGTCATGGAAAGAATATAACAAAACCCAACATTCTCCTACTTATTGTTTTCTTTCCATAGGAAAGCTTAGTCATTTATCTAGCCCTGCAATGCCCATTGTTTCTCTACACCAAGAGAACTTCTCAGATCCCAAATATTTTATCAATGCATCTGCAGTATTCTTCAAAGTGTCCACCTTTACTAGCAACACCTTTTTGTCTTCTATCATATCCCTCACAAAGTGATACTGAAAATCAATGTGCTTTGTCCTTGAATGATGAGCAGGGTTCTTGGCCAAGGAAATTGCACTTTGGCTATCATAGTCTATCCTTAGAGCTCCCTGTACTAACCACATACTTGAACACAATCTCTACAACCAAACTGCTTCCTTGCTTGCTTGAGTGGCTGCTATCTATTTTGCCTATGTAGTTAATAGTGCCACTACAGATTGTTTCTTACTCATCCAACTGACTGCACCCCCAAATAGGTTAAACACATACACACTTGTAGATCTTCTCTGATCCAAATCTCTAGCTCAGTCTGCATCAACAAAGCCACGAAAATCCAAAAATCTGTCCAATCATGGTCTTCCTTGGTAGAACAAACCATAATCACTAGTGCCACACAAATAATCGAAAACCTACTTCACTGTTGTCCAATTCTCCTTCCATGGTTTTGACATAAACCTACTCAATACTCCCACTACATGTGTAATGTCTGGTCTAGTACAGATGATCGCATACATCAGGCTACTGACCGCACTTGCATATGGAACAAAGGACATGTACTTTTCCTCTTCTTATGTCTTGGGACACTGTTCATCAGATAACTTTGCACCTACAGGAATAGGAACCTTCACCGGTTTAGTATCCTCCATATTAAATCTCTGCAATATTTTCTCGACATGCTTCCTCTGGTTTAACTAGAGCTTCCTCTTTGCTTGATCTCTTTAAATTTCCATGCCCAAATTATAGTTTGCAGCGCCAAGATCTTTCATGTCGAATTTGGAGGACAATTGGGTCTTCAAATCCTAGATAATTTCTTTGTCATTTTCAACCAGCAACATATCATCCGCATATAAGACCAGATAAATAACACGGTCACCAATTAATTTAAAATACACACAGTGATATGCTTTACTTCTAGTGAAGTCAAGTCCCCATATAAATGTATCAAATTTCTTATATGACATCCTTGGTGATTGTTTTAACCCATACATAGATTTTTTTAACTTGCATACTAGTTCTTTCTTACCCTTCATCGCCAAGCCTTCAGGTTGTTTCATGTAGATCTCTTCTTCTAGATCCTATGAAGAAATGATGTCTTCACATCCATCTGTTCTACCTCAAAATAAAAAGCAACAACAATAGATGAAAGTAATCTAATAGAAGCTACCTTGGCAACAAGAGAAAAAATATCACCAAAATCAATTCTCGGCACTTGGGAATAACCTTTTGCTACCAACCGAGCTTTGTATTTCTCCACCTCTCCTTCTGCATTTGTCTTCTTCTTGAACACACATTTGCTGCTAATAGGTTTCCTTCCAGTCAACAACTCCACCAGATCACAAGCCTCATTTTTGTGCAAAGATTCCATTTCATCAACCATGGCCTCTTTCCCAAGTTTTCCATCCTTTGAATGTACTGCTTCCTTCACAGTTCTGGGATCATCATCAATAATAGATAAAGAAAAATTTGAACAAAAAGCGGATGTTCTATACCTTTTTGGCTGCCTTCTTTCTCAAAGTGATCTTCTCACACCCGGAGTTTGTGGCTCTTCATCTTCAGATTCCTATTCTATTGTAGAGTCTGATTCTTCCTCCTTTAGCTCAAAATCTATCTTCTCAGGTTCCTTTGAACAGAATTCATGTTTAATAACATATTTCACCTCTCTGAACACAACATCTCAGTTGTACACAACCTTCCTTGTTACTCGGTTCCAAAGCTTATAACCCTTTAAACCATCCTTATACCTAATAAAGATTCACTTTTGAGATTTACTATCCAACTTGGTTCTTTTCTCCTTTGGAACATGTACATATGCATCACATCCAAATACCCTCAGATGTGAAAGAGCCGGTTTCTTACCAGTCCATACCCCTTGTGGAGTCTTATCCTCCAATGCTGATGAAGGTGATCTGTTGACCAGGTAACATGTTGTCTCCACCACCTCTGCCCATAGTTCCTATCCTAACCCAGCACCACTGAGCATGCTTCTTGCCCTTTCCATCAATGTCTTGTTCATTCTTTCTGCAACTCCATTTTTCTCAGGTGCGTATGGAGTAGTCTTTTGCCATGCTACACCACACTTCTTACATAATTCTCAAATTCCTTCTTGTGAAACTCTCCACTGTTATCTGTGCTCAACACCTTTATCTTCTTCTCTGTCTAGTTTTCCACTAAAGCCTTAAATTCTTTAAACCTATCAAAGGCTTTAGATTTCTTCTTGAGGAAATATATCCATGTATTCCTTGAGAATTCATCTATGAATTATACATAGTACACAGATTTACCCAGTGATGGAACCTTTACAGGCCCAAAAACATCATTGTGCACAAGCTCTAATATCTGTTTCGTCCTCTTACCACCAGAGGAGAAACTCACCCGATTATGCTTCCCATATACAAACTTTTCACAAAAATCAAGATCCAGAGAGCTATTAGTCATACCTTCTACCATAACTTTACCATGAAGTATTCGAAGGCCCTTCTCTCCAATATGTCCAAGCCTTTGATGCCATAGCATG
>APFE031071737.1:19952-35164 GCA_000404065.3 Pinus taeda
GAAGCATCCAATACCATGGACCGAAAACCATCGCATCCAAAACCATGGACCAAAAACCATAGGTAGGTTCGCCCAACCTAATATAGGGTCCAAAAAAAATTTTCTCGGGGCGCTGCCTACCCCCCTCAAACCCCTCGGACAGGGGGGGCTGCCGCCCCCCTGTGACCCCCCCGCTACACAACGAAGGGGTGGCTCCGCCCCCCATCTAGCCCCCTGGTTCACTACGTAGGTTAGTCGTGGAAAGAATATAGCACAACCCAACACTATAGGTGTGAGGCTATCTGCTGAACAGTGTCCCAAGGCACAGGAAGAGGAAGAGGACATGTCCCGTGTTCGATATGCAAGTGCAGTCGGTAGCTTGATGTATGCAATGGTATGTACTAGACCAAACATTGCACATGCAGTGGGAGTATGAGCAGGCTTATGTCAAAACCAGGGAAGGAGCACTGGACAACAGTGAAGTGGGTTTTCAGGTATTTGCATGGCACTAGTGATTATGGTTTGTGCTACCAAGGAAGACCAAGATTGGACAGAGCGTTGGATATTCGTGGCTTTGTTGATGCAGACTGGGCTGGCGATCTGGATCAGAGAAGATCTACAAGTGGGTATGTGTTTAACCTATTTGGAGGTGCAGTCAGTTGGATGAGTAAGAAACAATTTGTAGTGACACTATCAACTACAGACGCAGAATACATGACAGCCACTCATGCAAGCAAGGAAGCAGTTTGGTTGCAAAGATTGTGTTCAAGTATGAGGTTAGTACAGGGAGCTATAAGAATAGACTGTGACAGCCAAAGTGCATTTTTCTTGGCAAAGAACCCTGCTTATCATTTAAAGACAAAGCACATTGATGTTCAATATCACTTTGTGAGGGATATGATAGAAGACAAAAAGGTGTTGCTGGTAAAGGTGGACACTATGAAGAATGCTGTAGATGCATTGACAAAATTTGTGAGCTCTGAGAAGTTCTCTTGGTGTAGAGAAACAATGGGCGTTTCAAGGCTAGAAAAAAGACTAAGCTCTCCTGTGGCCCCCTGTGGAAAGAAAACAACAAGTGGGAGATTGTTGGGTTGCGTTATATTATTTCCACGACTAACCTACGTAGTGAACTGAGGGGTTAGAGGGGGGGCGGCATCCCCCCTTGTCCAGGAGGTATGAGGGGGGCGGGTAGTCCCCCGGGAAAATTTTTTTTGGACCCTATATTAGGTTGGACGAACCTACCTATGGTTTTTGGTCCATGGTTTTGGAAGCGATGGTTTTTCAGTCCATGGTATTAGATGCTTCGGCATGTATAAATATGTATTGTAACATTGAAAGGAACATAATGAAAAATCAAGCTGGTAGTCCCGGTTTTGGGATCCAGTGGGAAATCTCTGTGTATATGTGTTTTATGTGTTATGCTCTTGCATTTTTATTTTTCTTGTGATTTAGAATTCGTATGCATGTAATTTATGTACGGGGTTAAAACCTACAGCATGCAGTCCTGATCTTTTCCATTACCTGGTATCTTGGTCCTTCTCCTCAACTCCTTGGGAGTGATCTCAACATGTCACCTTTTCCTGTAGTCACTGGGCAATAGATCGACGTGGTTTTAGCAGGAAGTGACTGCTGCTGAGATCAGGCAATGGGAGGCTCATTTGTGTAGTTTTGGCATGCAAGACTGATAGTACAACTTGGAAAACACTGCATAGTTCTGAGGCACATGACACTGCTCCAGGATGGGGGTCCTGGGAGGACACCTCTGCGCAGTTTTTGAATGGAGGGTAGTTGGACTGCTTTGCACATTTATGGAGATCAATGTTGGCTACCTGACTGCTATGCACATTTCTAGAGAGCAGTGTTGGCTGCATGACTGCTTTGCGCATTTCTAGAGAGCAGTGTTGGCTGGGGTCTCTGCAGCTTGTGGGGTTTCAATAGGTAAGGGAGGAAGCTTGATGGTTGCAGAAGCAAAGTGAAAAATTCTTGTAAGTTGAATAAAGCTAGGTTTCTTAGGAAATGACTAAGTGTGAGATCAGTGACACAGATGTAAACAATGATAGGACTGGACTGTGATCACACACGGACACTCAGTGACACAATGTAGAGCATCCAGAATGCATAAGACATACATTGCTTGATGCAAAAAAACTTTATGACAAGAGTGTGTGAAGTGAGTGTGCAACATGTCTATGTGATTACAACCAATTTTGCGCACATGCTTTCCCTTGAAGCAAAAAAACATTCTCTTTGTGTGAAAAACAACAACCCAAATGCCCAAAGATGACACAATCTACATAAAGATGATAACACAAACAAATCTTAAGATAAAGGAGGGGAGATGGAAATCATCACCTTACCAAAAGTGACCAAGGATGATCAATCATAGTATCCACAATAGGCTCTGAAATTTGCATGCGAGCCAAAAATTTGGAGGGTGGTTGTAGCTGCTACAATACCTTCACAATTCATTTGATGTCATGAAAAGCATAAATTGTGGTTCACTAGAAAGTGGCACCAACATTCATGAGGCCAAATGATAGTTTTATATACACAAAATTGCCACGAGGACAAATGAAATCCATATTATGAGAAAAGTAGAGAGTTGTTTTTAGTTTAGCAAAAATTTCATGTTACTGTGAGCACACACATTAAATTTTAATTTAGATTTCAATAAACATAAATCCGTGTTTTAATTTTAAAGTTAAATCAATTTATTGTGAAAATTGGATATCTCTTTTGCTAAAAAATAAATTTACGTAATTTCCATAACTTCTCTTTTATAATCCTCTGGGTTTTGGCTCAACCTTGTTAAGAGGGCTTACACTTTTAGGATGTATTCAAGTTGTTGTTTTCTATGTGTTGGATCTAGCATAGCTCTATGTGTTGTGAATTTTGTAGTCATGGATATTTGGATAAATGTTGGTTTCTCAATACTTAGATAAATGGTTTGAGGAGAATTTAAATCCTCAATAAGAAATCTGGAAAAAATGTGTAATCTTGGTTTTTTTTTTACCATACAAAGTATCAATTAAAAAACAATTATTTCTATAATAATCCCAAACAATAATTAAGAAATAAATAAATCATGTATATAAAATAGAAAATATTTACCTAAGATTTTTCAATAGAGCTTATTGGAAGCGCATCAAAACATTTTAAAGGATTTTAACATTAATATATAAAGTTGTAATAAGATACTACATAAACTCAAATGAAAAACAAACCAACCAAGAAGATTAAAAACAAAATTGAATAATTGAGAATAACCCATGTAACCTACTTGAATAGGTCTCTCACACCATTTGTACTAACACAATCATTGATGCATGGAATATTTAGTCCCCATGCTACTCATGGGTATTCATTATTTACTTGAAAACACTCCACCCACATACTTGGTAGCATCCTCAGTATTCTGTATGTTTCCTTATTTTTCTTACATATGAGAATTAATTCGCTTATAGGGGTCCCATATTAGAATCGACCTTCCTCATTTAAGTTTTTTTTTAATAAAAAATTACATGGATGTTTAGGATTGCAGTGTAATGGAATACTATTTTCGTCATCCAAAATAAAGTTTTGAGATTTATATTAAACCCTAATATTGTGTGTTTCAATCATCAAAATTCTAATCGTGAGTGTGTGACCAAATATCCTCAATTTATTGCCATTTGATCCGTCGAATTGGACACACTCATCCATTTCATCTACTCTTTGATCCTTCAAGATAGGAGCAGATCAAGTACTTTAATGAAGCTTAGTAAGTATAATATATTCTCCACTCGTGCATAGGAGCAGATTCAAGCACTTTAATGAAGCTCAGTAAGTATAGTATATTCTCCACTGATGCATAGTAAGATATGATTGCAGATTATTGGAATATCTCGAAATTTAAGTATTATAGAGATCAATTATTTAAGTTCTCACAATTATCAAATGGATAAATGGATATTCTCAAAATTTACATTTATATAAGTTCAAGCTATTATTTATATCTAATTGATTTTATTATTTAAATAAGCAAAGCACACAAGAATGAAATAAACTATAGATACAACTACCAAATTACAAAAAAAAAAACAAAGAGTGGGATGCTTGATTTTATTGAGCACCTATATTTATATAAAATTTGAGTGGATGACATAGATTAGTTTTTCCTGTTCTAGTTTCAATGAGTCTAGATGGTGTTGGACCTTTGAAATTTGGTGCATTGAGGCGGTGAAGACTAATGTGGTGGATGCACTAGAAGCTGTGTGGGGGTGATGAAGTCTCTGAGATAATTATGTGTCTAACATTCTCCACCTTAATTATCTCACAAAAAAAACTTTGCTGAGGATTTTCTAAATATGTCTACAAACTGATCTTCTGATATGCATAAATCCAAAAAGCATTGTTTTGAGTTGCTAATCTTCTCTTTGGAATCTCTTCGCAATAGGCATTAATTTCTCTCTGCGTAAAATTGATTACTGATGTCCATATAAAAATAAATCCATCTACCAAGATACATGGGTACCATCTATTGTACTCGCCAGTTCTCTAGGAATCCTTTTCACCTACATGGTTCATCAATCATGTTAAACTCTTCCTGACTTGGTCTCTTAAATTCTAATTCCATCTCACATTTTAACTTCCTTGATTACACATCAAGCTTAGATACCAGTACACCTGCTACCCTCATATTTACCTAGTGGTTAATTCCACAACATGATGTCACATCCTCTCTCTACTAAAGAGGGATAAACACTACATTTCGTACTCAACAAATACTCATCAAAGCTTAAATACGAATACACCCTGGCATCTACCTAATGGTTAATTCCACAACTTGATCTCATCCTCTCTCTATCTAAAAGGGATAAACAATCTGACTCAACTAGACTTACACCATACTTGAGGAAATCAACTTTGGAGTGTCGAATACAACTGATCATGCACCCCTTACAACACAAATGTCTTACAATACAAATGTCTCACTACTATCATACACCCCTTACAACACAAATTCCTTATTACAGCGATCTCAAATTAGGCAAAACTCAATTATATGCCCAAATATATAAACTCATTTAAATTTCACCGCAAGGTGTTATTGTCTACTTTACCTAACTTCTTTAAAATTATGCACATTTATGGTGCCTTCATAAACCCTTTTCAGCTTCATTGTCTTCATCATAATTTTACATCAAATATTCAATAACGATCCTACGATAAATTGTTTTTGAACCCTCTCTTCATGGTCTCAAATCCATGCATCAAAATTTCCACTAGCACATGTTGTCTGCCTCTATGCCAAACACATGCATTAGACTTCAGGATTCTCACTACCAAAGAAACCCGACGGCCAATCATTTCGCTAAAGCCTTCGCCTGAGCAGGTGAACAGTTTGCATGCAAAATTTGGTTGTTTACCCTCAAATATATAGAATTTTCACCCAATTGATATGGTGCCTCCAAATTAAAATAGCTCATTTCAATTTACTTATAAAAACTGACCAAAAATAGTTAACGGATTTTACGCTATTGTTAAAATTGAAGAACAAGATTATTCATCAATTCTGCATCATTATAAGAAAAAAAATGATTTCACCCTATCATTGTGATTATAGAAGAGACAAAGGATCTCTCACAATTTTCAATGGATGAGCTTCAAGCATCATAGGTTTCTCACTAGCATAGGTTGAATAGAACATCAATTACTTCATTGGAGCATTCCTTCAAGACACAAGTTTCCATTGGTCAATGTAGAGGCGAAGGAAGATCAAATGCAAGAGGAAGAGGGAGAATTCCACACATAGGTGGAAGAGGTATCCCTTCAAGCTCAAGTGGAAGAGCTAGTGATCAAAATCCAAGTCAAGGTCCAAGCCAAAATCAAGCACAAGGTCAAAGGTATGATAAATCTCAATTTCAATGTCATTATTGTAAGAAATATGGACATTATGCAAATGAATGCAAAAAGAAACAACATGGTCTTAGTAATAAACCAAATGCAAATTTAACAAAGGAAACTAAAAACCAAGATAACATGTTGTTAACCTGCAATGTAGCACAAGAGAAACAAAAATATGTATGATTTTTAGATTCAGGGTGTAACAACCACATGATAGGGAACATAGAAACATTTTCCAATCTAGATGAAAGTGTAGAATATGAAGTGACATTAGGGGCTGATAATAAAGTGTTCGTTATTGGCAAAGGAAGATTCAACATTATAACAAAGAAGGGGGAGAAGAAATATATTTTGGATGTCTACTTCGTTCCAAGTTTGAAGCACAACTTAATAAGTATTGGACAACTAATGCAAAAAGTCTACAAAGTCTTCTTCAAAAATGTTGAATGCACAATCCTAGATAAATTTAAAAGAAAGCAGTTGATCGCAAAAGTGAAAATGACAATAAATGGGATGTTTCCCCTCAAGATAAAGCCATATTTGAATGAAGAAGGTGCACAACCACAATTTTCAATGGATTCAAAAGACAAAATAAAGGCATCTATTGTTACATAGACAATTGTTGTTACATAAACAAATTTTCAAGAAAAAATCAAAGATGAAAACTGGTTATCTCATTTAATATTTGGTCATCTTAATTTTGGAGGCTTAAATTTGTTGCATAGGAAAGGAGTGGTGAATGGATTGCCACTCATAGGAAAATAAGACAACTTGTGTGAAGGATGCATCTTGGGAAAACAACATAAAGAATCATTTCTAGAAGGAAAGCCAATAAGGGAAAAGGCACCCTTGGAGATTTTCCATTCATACTTATGTGGAAAAATGCAAACATCATCAATTGGTGGCAACTATTTTTTTTTTACATTTGTAGATAATTATACAAGGAAGACATGGATCTACTTCTTAACGGAGAAGAGTGAAGTGTTGGAGCGCTTCCATCAATACAAAGCATTAGTTGAGAAGCATATTGGATGCTACATCAAAGTTTTGAGGATTGACTGAGGATAATACATCTCAAATAAATCCCTTTGGTTTTGCAGGGAGCATGAAATTCACAAACAATTTACAACAAGGTATACACCTCAGCAAAATGGAGTTGTGGAAAGGAAAAATAGAATCATTATGGAAATGGAAATGAGTATGTTGAAGGAAAAGAATTTGCCGAATAATTATCGGGATGAATTTTTCGTTTTCACAATATATATCATAAATAGGTGTCCAACCAGAAGTGTTAAGAATATGATTCTTGAATAAGCATGGAGTAGAAGAAACCATAGTGTCACTCACATGAGAGTTTTTGGATGTGTGGCTTATGCACATGTCCTTGATGAATTAAGGAGGAAGTTGGACAACAAGAGGGAGAAATGCATATTTGTTGGATATAGTGAGGAATCCAAGGCTTGCAAGCTCAATAATCCATTAACCAAGAAGGTCATGACTAGTAGAGATGTACAGTTCATAGAAGAGGAGGCATGTAATGGAAGTTTGGAGAAAATAATAAATGTAACAACAAGCATACCACAAGAAGATATAGAGGAATTGGAAACAAGAAGTAATTCATCATAAGTGACTCCTCCTACATCCATTCAAGCTCAACAAAGCAATCATCAAGTGACGCCATCAACAAGCAATAGGATAGTGTCACGCAGTGAAACAAATACTACTCCAAGTGTACCATAAAGACTCATAACATCACCTTCTCCAAGTGAAACATCAAGTGAAATGTGAAGTTCATATTTTTCAAGCATGAGAAGACAAAAATTCAGAAATTTAAGTGAAATTTATGAGCAAAATGAAGCTGAAGGTAATGCAGGTCTCAATTATTTATCTGCTCCAATTTTTAATATGATGATCCAATTCATTTTGAAGTTGTTGTTACAAAATAAAAATGGCTTGCAACAATGAATGAAGAAATGGAAGCAATAGAAAGGAATAAAACATGGGAATTAGTGGACCTTACAAAAGAAAAATAAGTCATAGGTGTTAAGCAGATCTATAAGAACAAAAATAATGCTTAAGGAAAGATAGAAAGGAATAAAGAAAGGTTGATTGTCTAAGGGTACAAGCAGCATAACATAAGAGATTATGCAGAGACATTTGTGCTAGTTGTAAGAGTGGAGATAATGCACACAATGTTCTCAATAACTGCACAACATAGATGGAAGGAGTAACAAATGGATGTGAAGTCAACATTATTTAATGGAGTGCTAAAAAATGAAGTATATGTGGAGCATCTGCCTGGTTATGAGGTGCAAGGATAGGAAGAAAAAGTGTATAGGTTGAAGAAGGATCTTTATGGGCTAAAGCAAGCACCGCGTGCATGGTATAACAAGATATATGCTTACTTGTTGGAAAATGGCTTTGACAAATGTGATGGTGAGCCTACTCTCTACATAAAAGAGAGTGACATTAATTTTTATTTTTATTTTTATATGTAGGTGATTTGATTTTCAGTGGGAGTAATGACCTCCTCATTGTTGATTTTAATGAAGTCATGAAAAGTGAGTTTGAGATGACAAATTTGGGGTTGTTAAGGTATTTTTTGGGCATAGAAGTGAAGAAAATAGAAAACATGATCTTTATTTCTCAAGTGAGGTATGCCTCAGACATTTTGAAGAGGTTTAATATGAAGCACAACTAGCCTGCACCAACTCCAAGTGTCATGGGGTTGAATTTAAGCAAAGATGACTGTAACAACAATAAAGAATGTAACAACAAGGAACATTGTAACAACAATGTCAATCCAACATTGTACAAAAGTATGGTTGGTAGCTTGATGTATTTAACAACAACTAGACCTGATGTAATCTATGTAGTGAGCTTGGTGTCAAGATTCATGGAGACACCCAAGGAGACACATTGGCAAGAAACCAAAAGAATATTAAGGTATGTAAAAGGGGCAAAAAATTATGGTAATTTGTACACTAAAACAAGTGATTTCAAGCACGTTGTATATACTGATAGTGATTGGGCAGAAAGCGTTGATCATAGAAAGAACACATCTCACTATCTATTTCACATGGATTTAGGAGCCATTTCATGGGCTTCCAAAAATAAACCAATAGTGTCACTATCAATAGTAGAAGCTGAATATGTCACTCCAATAGAAGATACATGTAAAGTGGTTTGGATGATAAGAATATTGAAGGATTTATGGTAGGTACAAGAAGGAACAACAACAATTCACTGTGACAACAATTTTGCAATAGCTTTGTCTAAGAATTATATTTTTCACAAGAGGAGAAAACAAATTGACACTAAGTATCATTTTATTAGAGAGTTGATTAACAATGGAGATATTGTTTTACACCATTGCAAGTCACATGATAAGTTTGCAAACATCTTCACAAAACCATTTGCAAGAGATAATTTGTCCATTTGAGAGATTGTTGGGGTATGGTGAATTTTGGTGATTGTGATTAAAGGGGGTTGGTTAGAAAATTACTCACAAACACCTCATTTAATGACTCGCAGTAAACAATATCAGAAAGTACGAAAGAATATTTGTGTATCAGCTCGAAGAATGTCACGTTAATGTTCTGCAGGTTCGAGGAAATAGAGTTGGTGGTTATTAATCCCAATATTTTACCCAAGTTATAAAAAATTTAATTTAGGACTAACCACCATATTTTTCCTTTATTTTGTCCTCTTTATGAAAAAGTAAATTCCACCGCACAAGTCATGAAGTTTCCAAATTTCTATATTAATATTACAACATAATTATTTTAAGGGTGTGAGTAGCTAAGCGTAGCCAAGAGAGAAGTCGAGGATATCTGCAAACTAGAAGAAAGAAAAATTGCAATGAGAATTTTCATAGGCTGATACAGTCGGTTACATCACATAACTAGAGTGTTGTTGAAGTGTGTAAATTTTTTGTTTTTCACAATAGTGAATGAGCTAAAGTCTTTGTTTTAGTTCTGTAATTGTTCATGAAATTTCAATATAAATTATTTTAGTTTGCAACCTTAATCAAAGAGTTATATTTTTACTTTTACTGTGCATCCCCTATTGTTACTCTGTTCTATGCTGTTTACTTTGTTTTGTAGTGTGTTTTTACTCTATGTTACTTTAAGTTGTTTGTTGTGTCGTTACTGTGTGTTGTAACTGCACATAAATTTTCTGGGTTTTTAGCCTCTGTCTCAAGAAAAAATATTTCCTTCATCGACTACTCAAATTAGTTCTCTACTCGTCCTTAGGCCCTCCTGTGAGGGAGTAGGCCCAGGGCTGACTCTGATTGATGCAGGAGCATCTAGTCGACAAGGCGAAGACCGAGACAGGGCGGACAAAGTTTCTGAAGAAGATTGGGAAAGATAAACAGTTCGACAAAGGACAGCAAGTCTGTCAGGTTCTTGCATTTTTATTTTTATTTTTCTACCGAAGTCAAATACAGCTTTTAGTTTCTGTTGGTTAATTTTATTTTATTTTACTTTACTGTAGCAATAGGTGTCAATTGTAGTTGATAGAATTAGATTAATACCAATAATGTAAACAACAAATCCTTTGTGGGACCAAAGAGACAAATTAGACAAACGAAGACAGGCAGAGAAAGTTTTAGTAACTGCCAAGCAAAACTGAAATGACATAACTGTCTGACAAACTGTAAAAGGTAACTGCCTACAGTTATCAAACTACCTATACCTATTGTATAAATGGACAGACCAAAAGCCTAGAAAGGGTTCGGCAGCTAAGTAATAGAAAGAGAGAAATAAAGTAATAGAAGTCAAATATTTTCCTTCATCAAAATATTCTGTGCACAAATAGATGTAAAATCGAAATACATGAGTCCTCTGCATTAAGAATTCTATCCAAATATATTGCTGTACAAATAATTTGTGCAGGCAAACATAGTGACCGAGAGTCATGAAACAAACTCAAGCATATATAAATTATTGCATGACAGATATCGTTACAGGTAAACACAGGACGACATTCCAAATAACCGAGTGCAAGATAAATCAAGACAAGCGAACAGCAGACGTGAGAAAGGTGAATAAAGTCGAGAAGTATAACGACCCACGGTTGAAACCGGGTAAGAAACAATCTCAGAGATTAACCACAAAATTTGCAAATTCAAAATTATATATATATTACATTGCAGGCCTGTACAATCAAATATTACACAAATGAATCTCGTGATGAGGGTTCGATGAACCGCATCACCCACTAACAGAAGTGACAGAGAACCTATGAGTCACGGCCACGGTTGGGAGCAACCCAAACCCTCAACCACTACAGCAACCAAAAATATACAGACGCGAAACTACAGTAAATAGCAAAAGGCCACCAGGGCATCGAAGTCTACAGTATAACAAGAAGATACAGGCAAACTAAAGAACACGAAATCAACTAATACAGAGAGCAGAACTACCCGGAAGGACAACGCCGTAACCTGTGTGAAGAGCCATGGAGCCGTCACCTGTAACAACGATAAAGAAATAAGTTAGGGTTTGATTGTATAATAGAACCCTGAACCAGGCAATGAACCATAAGCTTAAAAAAAGAACGAATTAGCTGGAAGGAAGACGAGTATGGCAAAAGGGAGAATGCCATACCTGTAGGTGAACGAGTCCTCTGTTCATCGAGACAAAACCCTGACCACGGAGGGGCCGAGTTTGTTAGTTACAGCTCGAGAAGCGAATAAGCAAAAATAGCAGGGAACTAGATTAGTTACCTGAGCATTGAGTCGAGCGCCGGAGAAGACCAAGTTGCAGACTAACCAGCTGCACATTGCCACTGAGCACAGTAGAAACCCTCAACACTAAGAATTTACCATAAATTGCAGCGCCTTTGGCTGAGTCAAGCAACAATACAGAAAGATAACCAGTCGACCGAACATAGCCACGGAAAAGCCAACAGAAAACCAAGTAAAGAGCCATACTTACTAGTGAAATGCATGAACCAGATACGCAGGCAAACATACAGTGTCAAACCACGATATTTAGTAAGAAACCCCCAGAGATTCAGCATAGTATCGTCATATACAGGCAGTTAACACAGAGGCGGAGCTGAGCTGCGAAGAGAAACCACAGAGTAGCGAAAACGACGGAGAACAATGCAAATGAGCGCGAGTTGACAAGGGAAAAGGGTAATAGGAGATTAGGGTTTTCCGCAGACTCGAGGCGGACAGGTGTCACAACAAGGACGAGCAAGTACCGGGAGGTAGATTAACAATCACCTTCGCATTCATTGCCAAATCGAACCAAAAAAATATTAGCAATCAAACCATAATCCATAACAAATATCTGTGAAGTACCGTGAGGGGTGAGCTGGCGTGGGGCAGTGTGGACGGGCCACATCAATTGGTATTAGAGCAGTTTATTTTATTTTATTTACATTTATTATTTAGAGGAAGATGGCAGAAGGACAAGCGCCAAGACGAGGGCGTGGGAGAGGTGCACGAAGGGGAGCAGATGAAGGATTAAGAGAACAGATTAGAGTTCTTACAGCTCGCTTGGAAGCAGTGGAAGCGGGTAGATGAAGAGACCAAGAATTGGGAGATGAAAGTGAGGAAGAAGCAGTAGCTACTGCAGAAGCTTCTGATGAAGAAGCTCCAGAATTACGACTGCTGCGTTCAATCTTATTGGCCAGCAGCAAGCCAAAGACAGAAATTTCAAATTATGATGGTAGTCTGTCTGTTGATATCCTACTAGATTGGATAAGCGAACTGGATAAATATTTTGAGAATGAAGAAGTTAAGGAGGATAAGAAAGTTAAGTTCACTGCTACTAAGTTAAAAGGACATGCCCTCTTGTGGTGGGATAATGTCCAGGCAGACAGAAAAATACTAAATAAATTACCCATACAAAACTAGGCGAGGATGGTAGCGAAACTAAAGGGCAGATTTCTGCCGAAAGATTACCAGGTTGAACTATGTCGGCGAGTGTAGAATTTGAGACAGAAGGGTATGACTGTCAAAGAGTACACGGAAGAGTTCTACCGGGTAAATCTACATGCTGGTTACACGGATGCGACTCCAGAAAAGACAGCACGGTATGTCAACGGTTTGAGGATGGAGATCCTGGATGAAATTAGCATTCTTTCTCCCAGAAGTATTGAAGAAGCCTTTCAGAGTGCTGTGAAGGCTGAGGAGAAAATTAATAGAAAGCAGAATAACAGGAGAGGAAGAGGAAATGGTGGAGGATGAGGACAGTCCTACGGAAGAGGAAAGAGTGTTGCGAACAGTGAAGAAGGCAGCAGCTCAAAAACTTCAGGGGCAGCAGACAAAGGAGACAGCACTAGAGGAGGTCGGTCATATCAGCGAGGACGAGGGAATGGTCGCGGAAGAGGAGCTGGTCTCCAGTGCTATAGGTGTCAAAAATGGGGACATCGATCCTTTGAATGCCCAGAAGTTGAGCAGACAGGTCAGAGAGGAACGTATATGGTTCAGCCTGAAGAAGCTGAAGCGCAACCACGGGAAGTGGAAGATGTGGTAGAAATGGGAGAAGCATTGCTTTTGAATAAAGTTTTGTTAAAGCTAACCAAGGAAGTGTCTGAACCGACACAGCGGAAGTCACTGTTTCAGACAGTCTGTAAATCGCATGGGAAATGCTGCAACGTAATAATAGACAGCGGGAGTACAGATAACTTGGTTTCCACTGAGATGGTAGAAAAATTGGGGTTGAAGCGGCTGAAGCACCCCACACCTTACAAGGTGTCGTGGCTACAGAAGGGCCACCAGCTGTTGGTTGACGAACAATGCGAGGTGGAGTTTCGCATTGGCAAGTACCACGATACAGTGGTCTGCGATATTATGCCTATGGATGTGTGCCACACACTGCTCGAAAGACCATGGTAGTATGACAGGAGGGTGACACACGATGGAAAAACGAATTGTTACAAGTTTACGAAGGATGGGGTCAAACACACACTCGTGCCCATCGAAGAGGAAGATTCAGCAGAATCAAGCGGAACGAAGGCGTTATTATTGGGAGGAAAACAGTTCATAAAACAGATTGATGAAACTGAAATAAATGTTGCAGTTGTGAGGAGGATGAAGCGAGTATTACTGAGCCTAGAGAAAACAGAATTGCCTAAGGAAGTACAGGAGTTGTTAGAAGAATTTCAAGACATTGCGGCTGAGGAGTTACCTGATAAGTTACCTCCTAAAAGGAGCATCAGCCATCACATTGATTTTATACCGGGAGCAAGTTTACCGAACAAGGCAGCGTACAGAATGAGTCCAAAGGACAATGAAGAAGTGCGCAAACAAGTACAGGAATTGTTGGACAAGGGACTGATCAGAGAGAGTTTGAGCCCCTGTGCAGTACCTACAGTCCTTGCGCCCAAGAAGGGTGGAGAGTGGCGAATGTGTATAGATTCGCAAGCTATCAACAAGATCACCATCCGTTACAGGTTTCCCTTGCCTAGGATGGATGACATGATGGATTGCCTTAGTGGGGCAGCGTATTTTACGAAAATAGATCTGAAAAGTGGGTATCATCAGATTAGAATTAGAGAAGGAGATGAATGGAAGACAGCCTTCAAAACCAACGAAGGACTGTACGAATGGCTGGTTATGCCGTTTGGGTTAAGTAACGCTCCAAGTACCTTTATGAGACTGATGAACGAAATGTTAAAGGAATTTATTGGAAAATTCGTGATAGTCTATCTGGATGATATTTTAATTTTTAGCAGGACAAAAAGAGAACACCTTCAACATATCCGAAGAGTATTCGAGAAGCTGCAGCAGAACAAACTGCTGGTAAATTTGAAGAAATGCACTTTCCTACAGAAGGAGTTAATTTATCTGGGATTCGTAGTGGCGGAGAATGAGTTAAAATGGACCCAGAGAATATTACAGCGATCATGAGTTGGCCGTCCCCAAAGAGTTTATTCGAGGTACGTAGCTTTCACGGTTTAGCAAGTTTTTACAGAAAGTTTATTAAGAATTTTAGTGAAATCTGTGCGCCAATGCTAGAGACCATCAATAAGGCCAGTCAACCTTTTTGCTGGACTAAAGCAGCAGAAGACAGTTTTCAACTTATGAAGCGGAAAATAACGGAGAGGCCAATCTTGAGGCTGCCCAATTTCAACAAACCTTTTCAGGTTCGGTGTGATGCAAGCGGGACAGCTATCAGTGTTGTACTCAGTCAAGAGGACAGACCAGTGGCATTCTTTAGTGAGAAACTAAATGAAAGCCGGCAGAAGTATTCGTCATACGACAAAGATTTCTATGCAGTGGTGTTCAGCCTTGAGCATTTGGAGGGGCACTACTACTAAGTAATGAGTTCATTTTGTTCTCTGATAATTCTCGCGTTACAGTACATAACCACAGCCAGCACCAAATT
>APFE031071740.1:0-23852 GCA_000404065.3 Pinus taeda
ATGAGGGAGCTTCAACGTGTATTATGTCGATACAGTGTTGGAGATCACTTGGTTCTCCTTCACTAAATCAATCCCCGACGATTCTAAAGGCCTTTGATGGCTGTGGGTTTCACCCTTTTGGCATTCTACGGGATTTACCTATAGGGGTTGAAGGTAAAACCGTTAATCTAGATGTGGAGGTGGTTGATGCCCCTTTAGATTACAACCTTCTCTTGGGTCGTAGTTGGTCTTACGCTATGACAGTTGTCGTTTCATCAGTATTTCGGCTTATAAAGTTCCCTCATAATGGAAATATCATAACCTTAGACCAGCTGTCTTACTTTTCATCCGACCCAGCCTCTGCTGAAAGCATTCAGCATGTTGGTAAAACGACTATCCCATATAAGGATGTTGGAGTAGGACTAGTTAAAGATGCAGATTTACTGGGAACTTTTCCTTTTCCTCCTATCAACGCATCGTCTTCTACTGCAACCATTCATATGATTTCATCAGTCACCATTGTTTATGATGATCCTTGGATCATACCTTCTGAATCTGAGATAGACTCGTTTGGTGATCTTATGCCTTTGAGTCCGTATGAACTTGCATATCAGGTCGTGTAGTCGTTCTCCGACACATCTTTAACCAAAATTGACTTAATGAATGTGGTTCATGAGGAATCACTTTCGACATCAAACTCGGATTCAATAACGTTTTCTGAACTTGTTCAAACTGATGAGCAAATTCATGAAATCCTATGCGTCGATGAGTTACCATGGGAAGATCTTTATCACAGATCTTCGTTTTTACCCGAGGGAGATCGTTTTGAAAATGATTTTTCATCAATTTTTATGACTGAATATGTCAACGAAGCTCAGAATCCAATGAAACATCTTGATTCCAAGTTAAACTTGGGAAATATTTCTCGAACTATTCCCCTTGACATTTCGGTTAAACCTGGAATTGTTGAAAAGATTCATATAGGTGCCTCTTGTACGAAAGATGAATTCAAAATATAAGGCCCTATTTCAAGAATTTTGCGACGTGTTTGCCTGGTCATATGAGGAAATGCCAGGAATTGACCCCACAATTGTTATTCATGAAATCAAAACTTACCCAGATGCTAAACCCGTCCGGCAACATTTGCGTGATTCACCCAAGAAAAGCTACTGCAATTAAAACAAAAGTTGAAAAATTACTCAAAGCAGGTTTCATTAATCCGATCCCGTTAACGGATTAGGTATCGAATATTGTTCCTGTTAACAAAAAGCAAGGGACAATAAGAATATGTATCGATTATAGGGACATTAATCGAGCCTGTCCAAAGGACAATTACCCAACTCCCTATATCGATCAAATCATCGATGATTGTGCTGACAGTGAAATTTTCTCCTTCATGGATCGTTTTTCCGGATACATTCAAATCAATATTCTACCTGCTGATCAACCAAAAATGGCTTTCGTTTGTCCATGGGGGACATTTGCTTATTGAAAATTACCTTTTGGGCTCAAGAACGTTGGGGCAACTTTTCAACGGGCCATGTCTTATGCTTTTCATGATATCAAGCACATTGTGCAACCCTATCTCGATGACTTGCCTGCTCATTCATTACATCGAGCTGATCATGTCATTCATTTACGTGCAATCTTTATGAGGTGTAGGCATTATCGGATTAGGTTGAATCCCCACAAGTGTGTTTTCTGTATTGAAACGAGTCAGTTACTGGGGTTGGTGTTTCGAAAGCTGGCATTCGCATCGATCCCTGAAGGTTGAAGCCATTATCAAATTGCCTCCTCCTTCAAGTCTTCGCTAACTCCAAAGTTTGCAAGGGAAAGCAAACTTTTTACGATGATTCATCCCTAACTACGCCGAGATCACAAAGGGTTTTACCCGGCTGTTGAAACAGAATACTCCATTCTTTTGGGACGAGATAGCTGAGAAATCTTTTGATGCACTAAAACATGCGTTGACCCATGCACCGTTGTTGCATCCTCCCAACTACAACCTGGACTACTTCTTGTATCTCGTTGCCTCCCATTCCACCATCGGAATGGTGTTAGTTCAGGAAGATGAATTTAGTACTGAACATGTGATATATTACCTTAGTTGAACTTTAAATCCAACTGAGCTAAAATACTCACATGTGGAGAAATTGGCATTGGCATCCATTCAAGTTGTCCAACGTTTTCATCATTACATTTTACTACGTAAGACTACAGTCATTTCTGATTGCAACCCTATGATCTATATTTTGACCAAGCAATTGCTGGGGGGCAAGTACTCCAAATGGATTGTGATCCTGCAGGAGTTCGACTTAGAATTTGAAAAGTCTAAGTCAAAGAAATCTTTAGTTTTTGCGGAGTTAATGTGTGACTTCCCGCGTGCTGACATGGAAACTGTGCCGGAGGAGCCCATTACAGACGAATCCTTGTTTCTAATCAACACTTTAGATCCGTGGTACGGGGATATCATCGTTTATCTCCAAACCCAATCCTTTCGGCCAGATATTTCACGGTCGGAACGTCGAAAAATACGATTCCAGTCCCAACAATTCAAAATTATTGGAGATACTCTTTATCATCGTGGGGCGGACTCTGTTTTTCGACGTTGTTTAACTCATGAGGAAGCTGAAAGGGTCCTAAATGACTGTCACTCTATAGTGTGTGGCAGTCATATGTCTGGGTATGCCACAACCCAAAATATATTGTGTGCTGGCTACTTCTGGTCGTATATGTTTAAAGATTGTATTATCATGGTCCGAAAATGCCACAACTGCCAAATTTTTGATCGAAAGATGCGTGCTCCACCCACTCCTCTTCACCCTATAATTGTCGTTGGTCCTTTTTCCAAATGGGGTATCGATTTTATTACATGTAACCCTCACTCGGCCGGGGGGCATGCGTATATCATCCTTGCGGTAGATTATTTTACCAAGTGGGCCGAGGCGATGCCTACATTTGAGGCAGACAGCAAAACAACTGTGATTTTCATGTTTAATCATATAATTGCTAGGTTTGGTGTTCCACAAGTGATTATCACTGATCATGGGCGTCATTTTCAAAACGTTATGATGACTGAACTTACATGCCAGCTTGGCTTGCGTCAGGATAGTTCAACTCTTTATTATCCACAAGCTAATGGTCTGGTTGAAGCCATCAACAAAGTTTTAGTCATCATGATTCGATGAATCATTGGGATTCATCAGTCGAATTGGCATAACATGTTATTTTCAGCGCTTTGGGCATATCGAACCTCAGTAAAAACGTCAACAGGTTTCACTCCTTTCCAACTAGTTTATGGTCTGGAAGCTGTGTTACCCATTGAGTGTGAAATCTCGTCATTGCGTATGGCCATCGAATTAATTCCAGCCACTTACGAAGAGGAAAGATGTTTGTTATACTTGGCTCAGCTAGATGAGAATCGACGCGATGTTGCATTAACGATCGAATCTCATGCAAAACGTATTAAAGCTCAGTATGATCGAAATGTGACCCCTCAAATTTTTTCGGAAGGAGATCTAGTCTTATTGTACGATCAGGAAAATGATAAATTAGGCACTAGAAAATTCGTGCCTATGTGGCATGGTCCCTATGTTGTCAAGCGAAAGCTAGCAAAAGGGGCCTATGAATTGGTAGACTTTGACGGGGTCTCTTTAGGTAAACCCATAAATGGTCTTTACTTGAAGAGGTATTATGCTTAAGGATGGGTGTGGAGATTTTTTAGGTTAGTTTTCTTTCTAGCTGGTGTGTTTTATATTAAAAAGTGTGCTTAGCTTATAGAGTGTTTTTCGTCATTATTCCCGCTTATCTTGGTTTTACTCTTGATATTGCAGATGTCGACGCCTCCCCAAACATACATTGGTTTCGCTGATGGTGCTTGTCGTAGTACACGGAATATTTCTTCCGCAGCATGGGTTATTTATTCACCCTCTGACGAGTTGGTATCTTTGCATGGGGTAAGCCTCGGTCAAACAACAAACAACATTGCAGAGTATAGTGCAGTGATTAAGTTATTATCTGAATCTATTTCATTTGGGATTCAGAGTTTGATAGTGAGGTTAGATTCTGAACTCGTTGTATTACAGCTTAATAGAGTATACGCCATTAGAAATCCAATATTATTGAGATTATTTTTGAGAGTGTGTCTCTTGGAACGTGAATTTGACTATACTGAATATCAGCATATTCCAAGATCTTTAAATACATTAGTAGATGCAATTGCTTCTCAAATGTTAAGTAGACATGTGCAATAATCATACAAGTAAATTTAAAAAAGATTCCATAACATGTTTAACAAGATAAGCCGGTAATACTGATATAATATAATATAGGAATGTGTCAAAATATACATCGTCCTCGATCATAGGTTGAAAAACACCTTATGATTGGCAGAAATGATAAGTACAAAAAGCAAAAATGTCATATGTGACTACAATAGGCGATCATCCCAACATTGGTGATGATCTCGATATGAAACCACTGCATGGGCCACCTTACAAAGGAACCTCCTAAAAGGTCCTGGGACCTAAATCACATAGCGCTGAAGACGACGAGGAATGTCATCTATGTTGGTCTCTGGAATGTCCCCTGTCAAGCGCTCTAGATGGCTCTCCAACTCGGCCAAAGTCTCTGCTGATTCATCCTGTGGGGTTGGTACCACTGCAGCTGGTTGTTTCCTCTCGTAAGGCTGGAGAGCGGCTGGTCGCCATGGTCCTACATCTGCATTTGAAACTTTTACTATCAGTTTTGGGATGAAATAAAAACAAAAAAAAAATTAGGAAAATGTTGAAAATGATTTTACCTGAGTCATCCCATTGCTCTCCTGGTGGAAGAGCCATGTCTGGGTCACCACGGAAATCTACCCCAGCATAAGGAAAGTGCTGGATAGAAAAAACATGGTTCTCCAACCATTGGAAATACTCAGGTTTGAATCGAACAACCTCTGTCCCCTCATCAGGATGACAGGCCATAACTGTAACCCATCGCATCAGTTTGGGCTCTCGAGGAAGCGTAGCTCCAACAGCGAGATGCTGCGGGATCAACATCGGAACCCTCTCCAGACCAAAGCTCACAACTATAGCACCATATCCAAAGGTCTTCAGTTGTTCGTTTTTGGCCCTGGTCAGTTGGCCTTTCACATTAGCCAACACAGCATCGCACCAGTTGAAAATGGTAACTCGAAAGCAATCAACTGCCATTCGCATCTGGGATCCAGTGGCTATATGTAGTGTTGCGCTCCCGTAGAGTCTGGTAACTTGTAAACACAATCACCATGAGTTCAGGATGGGATACTGTCTTGATATCTATCCCTTTGTCTCGGTTCTGGACATTGCAATACTCTAGCCGGAGGCTATCGACAGACTGGCCACCTGCCCTAGACCCGAATAGAGTCAAATGTTCACCTCTCTTAGGCAAACCGGTCAAAAAGTATATGTCTGTTGGCTCTATTTCGAGCTGGTGACCACCTATGAAGAAGCACTGGTCCTGTATGCTCCATCTATCCACCAGCCACTGCAGAAAGTTCACCTGGGCCCTCATGCCAGGTATGGCCCAGAATTTGTACAAGCCACATGCCTTCAATGCATCAATTGAAGGTTGATGATTCATCGCGGCAAGATCTATGTCCTCATGCTCCCGTTCTCGCCAATCAAGCATGATGTTTATCCTACATCCAGTAAAAAGGCGAATTAGAATATACAAAATTAAATTTTTTGGGTAATTTTTGAGTTCATTAGGTTTTAAAAAACCTTTGCGCGGGGTACGCACCCTCTGGTTAAAGACAGTGCGTGAGGCCCGCACCTTGCCTTCACGGCAGGTGCGTACCCCCGACTTTTTTCCCATTGCAAAAAAGTCGGGGTACGCGGGTCCCCTGTGGTAAACCCGCGAGCCCCCGCGCGTGGGTTTTTTAACCTAAAAACCTCCTAAAAAATAAAATGAACCCCTAAAAAACAATTTGAAACAGATAGAAATGAAGAGTAGGATGAAGTGGATTACCTGGAGGAGATGGCGTTCGATTCCGACGGACAGATTTTCCGAAATCTTCACGGGAAGTTTCTGACCAAAAGCCCTTTTTTCTCACCCAAATCTCAAACGGTAAAAATAAATTGTCAAAGGTCCTTTTTATAAGTTTTTTGAATAAATAAATTGCAATTTGTTTATGTTTCACTTTGAAAAGGTAATTTTTGCAATATTTTTACCCATTTTAAACAGGTATGAGTAATGTTTGAGTTTTTGTTCAGGATAACAGATTTTTCAGGCGAAATCAGTCATTTTCGACGAAAAAACATTAGAGTCACCTTTAAGCTCTTTTCTGACTCCTAAAACATGAAAAGATTGCCAAGTTTTTCTTTTTAAGCTAGTTAAAACGGAAATAAAAAGACGGTCCTCTTACAGCCCTTTTCTGACCGTAAAAACATGAAAACATTGTTGGGTTTTTGTCGTTTCAAATTCGATATTGGTCATAAAACGACATGTCATTGATCACTTTTTTACTTTTTCAGATCAGAGGCACTAATTACGAAAAGTAATCCTTGGTCGTAAAGATCAAGCCGTTCTCTCAAGTATTATTTTATACTTTTCCGGGCTTGGGAGAC
This sequence comes from Pinus taeda, assembly GCA_000404065.3. Taxonomy (NCBI): domain Eukaryota; kingdom Viridiplantae; phylum Streptophyta; class Pinopsida; order Pinales; family Pinaceae; genus Pinus; species Pinus taeda. The sequence goes on from APFE031071740.1 coordinate 6,573, forward strand.
ACAAATTTACGAAAATGGTCAACCCTGGAGTCTTCTTAAGTTTTTTCAGACTCTCTAAAATTGAAAAACACCGAGTTTCTCCTATATTGGACTCGTTAAATTTCGACAGTAAAGGACCTGTTCAATTACAAACAGGAACGGACCACTCCTTCTTAGGGTTCGAATTTAAACTAAATTGGATTCATCCGAAGGATGAGCTTATAATCAAGCAAATGTTATCCTCCTCAAGCTTGTAAAAAATAAAGAGGTACTTGCTAGAAATGGTGGGGGAAAAGAGAGAAAAATGAGCTTGTTTGTCATACTTTGTAACCACTATTGAACACGACACTTTCATTCACCTGGGTTGGGAAATCCTTTACCTAACAGTTGATCAAAACACATTGAAAGTCTTCAGCCGGTTTCTGGGTATTAACTTTGGGTCGATCATCACCAAACCATCTGTCATGTCGTTATGTGTTCAAGAGGTCTGTGCGAATAAGCCATTCATCTGCAAAAATATCTGTCATTCCATCTTGACCATTCATGAGTCAGTCCTTGCAACTAAATTTCTTCAAACTTGATCTATGATTTCGTGTCGTGGGCTTCCCTACGGCGGATCGCTTTCTATCGACTTCAGCTCTTTATCTAGAAATATGATCTAGAAATCGCCAGTACCTTGGGATCTGCATGCCTCAATGGCAAGTTTCTCATCTTCAACGACTGGTTGCATCATTGACCTTCGATTGAAGGATTCCGTGACATGTTCAACATCGACACATCTAATCACATCTCATGGATTGTACTGAGTACTTTGAGATCCATTGTCATTATTGGTGGTTTCTCTCACACTTGTTAACAGTTTACATCATTGACTGGTAATAAAGTGGTTTCTACCATGTTCGACATCGACTCATTTATTCACATGGCTAGAATCGTACCAATTCGGGAAGTAGAGATGAAGACCCTGGATCTAGTTTCCACCATCCAGGCTACGAGGAATTTTGTATTCATTATGTTGTAGACTATTCATAAACAAATGGCTGCATCCATACTGTGTCTACATTGTCTATACTTATGATGTATTACAAGATCATTCCTATATCAGAGCAGTAGTTAGTTTTCTAGTCAGTTTTAATTTCCTAGTCAATTTTGATCTGAGTATGGGGATGCCTACCTCAGCGATGATATGATCTCATATATATATTTTGCACTTGAATGTTTTTACAGGTTCCAACCGGGCTCTCTGCAAGATAATCCTCGAAATGATAAAGCACTTCACTCTTCTTAAATGATAAATGAAATCCTCATCTACTACAGAATTCGAACTTTAGGGGGCAATCTGTTACACAAAAATATCGTCACCATGATTATTTGCAGTCAGTATGGGTCTATCATCACCTATACTAGCCTCCTAAGCATGTCTCAGACCTTAGCTCTTCATGTCAAGCTTTTCAAAAGAGAGAAAGACTTTGAAAATCAATATTACTTTGGTTCCACACTTTCTCCTACTTTTACCTACGGACCCGCACTCTTTGTTCCTAATACCTACGTACCTGCACGCTCTGTCTGTAAAGGGGTGGGTGCGTACCCCTGTAAAAGTCAAAAAGGCGCAAGTTTATCCTAAAAAACTCACTTTGGGTTAATTCTAGATGTTTCTAGAAGGATTTTGACGTGGATTGTTCGCTCCAAGGTGGTTCATGCATCCCAAAAGAGAAGGAGCTAATCCCTTGATAGGAGGAGCTATCCCTTTGAAGGAGGGCTTTATCCCTTTGAAGGAGAACCTAGTAACTTCCCTCCATTGCACTACAAATTAAGGCATTGGGCTAGTTGCTAGAGAGGTTAGAAGCTGAACATTTTGAGGGTAAATGTTGATGGAATTGGGACTTCCTAGTTAAACTTGAGAGGAGAGATCACATACCTTTTGGTTTCATTGGGAAGTGAGTGAAACTTGTCAAAGTAGAGGAGACTTCTTGTCGGACCTTGGGAGGAGCTTGTATAACATCAAGGCACAGGTTGCAAAGTTCTTCTTCATTTGAATTAATACAATCAGATTCATTTTTCTCAACAAATTGTCTTATGTGGTTTGTTTCATAATCTCTTTGATCATTATGACGAATATGCTTTATAATATTGGCTTTTCAGGTGCTATTTAATTGTTTGCTTGTTTGTGTTTGCAGAATACACTTCAAGGAAGCTCATTTGGAGCGAGGGAGCGAGGCTTCCACAAACTTGCATTGGACCCAAGGTAGGCCTAAAAACACATGTTTGCCTTTGTTTTACTTGCATGTTTAGAGAAAGATAGTTTTTGATTGGCTTGCTTGTCACTAGATATCAGTAGATACTATGAAGGTCGATCTTGTCCGCAACCTCGACTCATTCCGCGTGACAGTACGTGCAAACTAGGTTCGAGTGCCTAAAAGTGTTAATGAGTGATCGCGGTACACACTTCCTCAACGAAACGATCAGTGCGCTAACAAAATAATTCCAGGTTTATCATCGGAAGAGTACACCATATCACCCCAGGCTAATGGAACGATGGAGGCCTTCAATAAGATATTGGAGAATCCGCTAACGAAGATTTGCAATGTGCAACAAAATGATTGGGACATGCGTGTACCAGTAGTATTATGGGCATTCAAGAATACTTGAAAAAAACTAGTAGGTCAGACACCTTTCCGGTTGGTATATGGCGTAGAAGTTGTGATGCCTATGGAATATATCATGCCTAGTCTATACATAACAATATTCATAGGGATGGCAGGACTTGGCAGAGAAAATGAAGAAGAAATTTGAGATTGTCAAGAAGCCACGCGGGCACTCCATAACATCCATCACCGACCCTGCAGTGAAAATTGTGACGCAAATATTAGCTGGTAAGGTCATAAGGAAGTGCCGCATGAATGAGGTTTCAGCACTCGTGATCTCGTTAGCTGCACAATGCGCAGAGCGTGTGTAGTTCAACTAGTCGTGATATCTATGTAGCGAGTTCCTTGCTAATTTTCGTGAGGCATGAGATGAAAATAAGATCTTCCACTACACATGGTTGTTGATCTTCATTGTGCTGGTTACCTGGGAATTGCTGAAGGACAGTCAGTTCCTACCATTGGAGGTAGATTTGCTAGAGGCAACACATTTTGCCTCCCTTTGGGCCACAAAGGACCCTGGGAAGGTCACTGAGACAAAAATTTTCTGGATTTTGATGGAATCGAGCATTCGCATGGCCATCAACCAGCGACTACGATTGTCCCCAACCATGTATGAGTAGTTGTCCAAGTACGTGGAGTTCAAGGTATATTTCCATCGCATATATATCAGGGCGCAGAAGGATCCAAAGTAGAAGTGGTTCGATTTGCCCTATCTTGCCACAGATGACCCAATTCAGGAGGTCATCAAGCGGTGGCCAACAAATTGGCATTCTTCATCTGACTTGGCGTCGAGTAGTAGCAAAGGCATAGGGAGTTCCACAGAGAAGAAGAAGAAGGAGGCAGTGAAATAAGCGGTTCATAATTTGGCCACGCAGCGAAGGAATGAGGCCAAGGAGAAGGCCCAATTAGAAAAAGAGCACATTGCAAAGCAACAGTCTGAAAATGAAAAGCGCGACTCCAAGTGAAGCGGTAAATCCCCTTTGCCCCAGACTGAGGAAGAACAGTAGTTAGCGTAGGGCGGTGGCAGTGATGAAGGACATAACACTCCATTCCAAGTAAAGAGGTACAAAGAATAATAGATGGAGGGGCCCCAAAAGAAGTCTAAGTTGACTAAGCCACCGTTGGATCGCATTACGCTGACCGAGGGTGACCTCGACGAGATCAGGGATAAAGTGCGCGACATCACCATTGAACTATTGTAGCAGTTTGAACAACAACACCTACAGTAATTAGGTACTATTCAGAAGGATCTGCGAGCAGGTCAGGTGGGTGTTGCATAGACAGTCTTGGCACCAGGGACAAGTCAGGTTGTGAAATTTGTTAGGTCAGTGGGCCTCAGGACAATCACACTACTAGAAGGATCCCTGAGCATGGAATCAGCTGATGACAAGGTCATCATAAGCTCTCTGAAGAATATCAGCCTCAACGTTGTAGTGCTCCGCAACGAATATATTCACGTGTTGTAGACTGGTGTGACAACAAAATTGAGAGTGTGGTAGCAACGCACCCTCAATTTAATCAGCGAGTATAGGATGAACAATGAGAAAATGTTCACTAAGAAGACAAATTCCCTGAAGGAAAAGGAAATGACCTAGGCGCAGAGTGCCCAGCTGGTGGCCGTGGTGGAAGAAGGATGTAGGACAGTGCTAGAGTTGCACATACTGAAGGAGGCACCACTTGAGGCTAAGATCTAGAAACTCGCTACAGGCATCCACGATGCCAAGGCAGAGGTGTCCAAAGTTCAATTCGAGCTTAATATATAAATCACCAAACTGGAACTTAAGTCACAACCTTCGACTCCACCAGAAGTTAGGGAACATCACGAAGATGCTGTCAAGGAAGGGATAACTACTATGGATGCCGCGGTGGATGATTGTACAACGTTTTTTGAACAGACCATGGAAGTGGTGATGAGCTTGCAGGAGGATCCCACTGTGCAGATATTGAAGACCAAGATCTATGAGCTCCAGCGGCAGTATGATGAAGTAAGGGCAACGACGTGCACCATTGCTACAACACAACGCCTCACCAAATTGCTAGAGGGAAAGCATCTCCTTGCACAAGTGGAAGCCGCGCAAAAAAAGGAAGCAGTCCTTAAGGCCAGGTTGGGTCCTTAGTTGGATGAAGCCTACCTAATCTCGACCAACCTATAGGAAAAGTTGGCAAACTTGCAGCTTACGTAGCAGAAAATCAAGCAAGCTGTTGAACGACTAGCGACAGAATAGTTGGTGGAGCAAATGAAGCAGGCAACCATGCAGAGTGCGACTAAAGTAGCATTTCTACAAGTCGAGCTGGGGGATTTTCACAGCAAGATCACTATACCAGCTGAGTGATGTGAGGGTGAGTGATGACCTTTGCGTTGGGGGCCTATTGGGATGGGGTCCCCTGGGGTCAGTTTTGGGGGAAAAGCCCAAGTTTTGAGGTAAAAAGATGTAAAGTCTCTGCAAATTGTGGTCGCGGAGTACGTAGATAGTTAAGAGTCAAAAAGTGTTTTTACCCTCCTTTATGTAAATTTGAGTAAGCTTTTGAGATCTACCCATGGTCCGCAGACCATGGGATTGTATAAATATGTGTGTCTTAGAGAGTCTAAGGCAAGGAAGAGGAAGTTTGTCTATGGGTACGAGTGAAGGAGTCTAGCGCAGAGAAGTAGTCTTAAAGGGGAAAAGGCTCTACAACTAAGTGCGCAGAGGCCTAGAGTAGTGTCCGCAGCTGAGTGCGTGGACCCCTGCAACTTATTGCGTAGGGAAGTATTGAGCATGTAAACTTATACTGAAGATCAATAAAGAATATTGTTATGGAAATTCCTATGTTTATCTCTTTAATTCTGTTATGTATGATTGCGATATATGTTGGGATGAATGATGTCTTTATGAAATAATGATGCATTAATGTGTGAATTTACTTGATCCATCTTATTATTTGAACGCAATTAATGTTAAGTGATTAGGAAAAGATCATAACACTGTATGTTAAAGTTATCGAACACTTAGGTGGATCTGAGTAAATACTGGTCTAAAAGTAATCTATGGTGCGCATGAGTAGCTAATTTGCCTGTTCAGTGTCTACAAAAGCCAGTCATAGACCGTTGCAGAGGTTTAGAGGCTAGTTCAAGGAATTTACTGCCATAATCCATAAGTGCTTAAAGATTTACGCGAAGGTAGATCTAGGCCGCAGAAGGACATCACACTGATCTCTGGGCGCGGAAACTTGGTTCCAACATCCCCCATACTGCTTCGGGTGAGACTTCAGTCCACGCACGACAGAGTGGTTTTCTGTTGGCTTAGGGGGTCCTAACCCAGGTTCAGAGTTAGTTGTGCCAAACAAATCCCTACACTACTGCCCTTTCGCCATTAATCCACGGTGCGCGGACTGAAGTCTCACTTGAAGTAGTATGGGGGCATGCTAGAACCAAGTTTCCACACCCACACATTAGTGTGATGTCCTTCTGTGACCTAGATCTACCTTCACGCAGATCTTTAAGCGCTTATGGTTTACGATAGTAACTTCTTTGAATCGGCCTCTAGACCTCTGCGAAGGTCTACGACTGGCTTTTGCGGACCCTGAACAGTCGAATTAGCTACTCACGTGCACCATAGATTAATTTTAAACTAGTGTTTACTCAGATCCACCTAAATGTTCAATAACTTTAACAGATAGTGTTATGATCTTCGCGTAATCACTTAACATTAATTGCATTCAAAGAATAATATGGATCAAGTAAATTCACGCATCAATGCATCATTATTTCATAAAGACATTGTTCATCCCAAGATATATCGCAATCATACAACAATCTTCTTTATTGATCTCCAGTATAAGTTTACAGACTCAATACTTCCCTGCGCACTTTGCTGTAGACACTACTCTAGGCCTCTATGCACTCAGCTACAGAGCCTTTTCCCCTTTAAGACTACTTTTATGTGCTAGACTCCTTCGCTCGTACCCATAGACAACTTCCTCTTCCTTGCCTTAAATTCTCTAAGACACACCTATTTATACAATCCCATGGTTCACGGACCATGGGTAGATCTCAAAAGTTGACTCAACTTTACATAAAGGAGGGTAAAAACCCTTTTTGACTCTTAACTAGCTACACGCTTTGCGACCACAATTTGTGGAGACTTTACATCTTTTTACATCAAAACTTGGGATTTTTCACCAAAACTTGGGTTTTTGCCCCAAAACTGACCCCAGGGGACCCCATCCCCATAGACTCCCAACACAAAGGTCGTGACTTGCCCTTGTGTCACTTAGCTGGTGCGGTGATCTTGCTACGAAGTTTAGAACAAAGAAGTAGTCTTAAAGGGGAAAAGGCTCTATAGTTGAGTGCGTAGAGGCCTAGAGTAGTGTCCGTAGCTGAGTGTGCAGGCCCCTGCAGCTGAGTGCGCATGGAAGTATTGAGTCTATAAATTTATACTGAAGATCAATAAAGAAGGTTGTTACGAAAATTCCTATGTTTATCTCTTTAATTATGTTATGTATGATTGCGATATATGCTGGGATGAATGATGTCTTTATGAAATAATGATGCATTGATGCCCAAATTCACTTGATCCATCTTATTATTTGAACTCAATTAATGTTAAGTGATTACACGAAGATCATAACCCTGTATGTTAAAGTTATCAAACACTTAGGTGGATCTGAGTAAATACAGGTCTAAAAGTAATCTATGGTGCACGTGAGTAGCTAATTCGCCTATTTGGGGACCAAAAAAGCTAGTTGTAGACCTTTGCAGAGGTCTAGAGGCTAATTCAAGGAAGTTACTACCGTAAGCCACAAGCGCTTAAAGGTCTGTGCAAAGGCAGATCTAGGTCACATAACGACATCACACTAACCTTTGGGTGCGAAAACTTGGTTCCAACATCCCCCCATACTGCTTCGAGTGAGACTTAAGTCCATGCACCACAGATTGATACCGAAAGGGCCAGTAGTGTAGGGATTGTAGAATTGAGGCTTCTGTGATCCATTATATTTGTAAAAAGAGCTTCTGCGTAAATCACATAAAAAGATCATTGTCGACACGTTTCGAACCAACCAGTGTGGTTCATCGTCAGGACAAGTTGAAGAAATAGATCTGGCCTAGCAAGTTAAATAGACTGAGCAGAGACTCCAACGGCTACATAACAACTATAATTGACTCTAGGACCTAGGCTATAATTATATTAATAAATTTAAGTTAATAATATAATATTTTAATTACAGGAGCAGATATTATTTATTTGTTTAAATAAATTAATGGTTATTTAAAAATTTTTACTATTTAATTAATATTTATGAATTAATAATTTAAGTTGTATATATTAATAAATCTAATCCTATTATTATTTATAATACTTAGATAATATTATTATATTTCTAGAGATAAGAGAATTTAGGAATAAAAATGAATATTATCAAAAAAAGATTTATTTGTTTAAATAACATAATATTAATGGTTATTTAAAAGTTACTTATAAATTATTATTGCTTGAAATACTTCTTTAGAATGAATAATTTAAGTTATATAAGTAATTCTATATTCTACTTAAGCTATTATTATATATGTTTTATTTAAAAATTATTAAAATTTAATTTGATTCAAGATATACTATCTAACTATATAAGCTATCATTATGCCACTTAGTTTTCAAATAAAATAGAAATAAGACTAGATCTAATAATACATCATAATTTAGATATACGAATCATACTAACCTAAGGAATAAAAAAATAAATTACTAAAACCGGAGAAGGACCTTTATCAGTGATAAAGTCTACATAAAAATAATTTGGATTAATACCTAAAACGATAATAGACCTAAACCGAAACTTGAGGAATCCAAAAAATAGAGAAGAACACAACGATGCCAACAATATATATACTCAAAACGAATAAACTAAACACCCACAAAGAAAGCACCTAGGATGACCAGAGGGGCGGGGGGGGGGGGGGGGAGGAGGAAGAAACCCTAGACGACAGGCAGGGATCCAACTTCTACTTACCTTCCACCCATCATCTCTGTTGAGATTGATGGGTCTACGCTCAATTTCAATGGCTTCCCTAACTTGCGATGATGGAATCGATCTACCCTCGCAATGACTTTGGCCTCCTCTATGCAGACATGATGTTAGTCTTGTTCCTGCTCAGCTAAGCTGAAGGACTTTGTTCTTCATGCCTCAGGTTCCGCCTGCATGTTCGCATTCTTTGGTGGATGGAGCGCCCTGTTTCCCCTATATAGGGTGTCCCACAAGAGCAAGGAATCAATAACGCCCTTCATGTCTTTGGGGTTAACAGGATCCTTCACCGACCGAAGGGAATTACGAATGGTTTTGAGGGGCCTGAAGGTTGAGGGAATATCAAACTTTCTAAGGATCCGAGCAATCCTATCAGTGGTCCCTTGGATATAAGGTAGATGGACACCTGGATGGCGCTCCTTAGGCTCTTTTTTTATAGTTGTTATGTAGCCGTTGGAGTCTCTGCTCAGTCTATTTAACTTGCTAGGCCAGATCTATTTCTTCAACTTGTCCTGACGATGAACCACACTGGTTGGTTCGAAACGCATCGACAATGATCTTTTTATGTGATTTACGCAGAAGCTCTTTTTACAAGTGTAGGGATTTTTTTGGTGCAACTAACTCTGAACCTGGGGCAGGACCCCCTTAGCCAACAAATGGTTACATTGCTGGGACCAGGATCTGCATAAAGAGATGTGTGATGCCGCATCACTGGAATTTGACTAAGAAGGAAATTGAGAGGTGGTTGGATAGAAAGATCCACGAATACGTGACACAGGAAAACAGGAATCTACTCCTGACAAAAGAATAGTGGTTGGATAAATATTTGTACACATAAATACATGAAATTTTCTTCTGCGCCTTCCCGATTGAACTATTTGAGTGGATAGCTAAATTGGTAGACGATCAAGGGAGGTGGAAGCTTGATGATCCAATAGTGTGGACTCCAGAATTAGTGTGAAGGCTAGAAGCTTCTGAAGATAAGATCACGTGCACTGTTGACCACTGGCTTGATCGGGTTATAGGAGGATTTGTTACAGAGTTTGCGGTAAACACCTTAGTTAATTATAGTGAAGCAGAGCGACGTTTCTTCAAAGGGCCGCAAGGTAAGTATCTAAGATCTTTGAATACTTAGATTAAGATGCTCTTATGTGAAAAATGATTTATGCCACTTCCTTGATGTTTGGAGATACACGAGGTGGGAAGCTCTTCAGGGATAGGGGAATAACAAGCCCTGAATATAGCCCATTGATTGAACCTTTTGTGAGTGATGACAAGGGAGCATGCTCACCATAGAGCACTGTCCAGTTGATAAGGTAGGGTTTTCTACAGATACCTCATCCATCCACACCACCTCCACCTTCACCTCCATAACATACACCTTCTCCCACACCACCACCACCACCATCGCCAGTCAACATGTTGAATACAATGAAGTTACCAGTTTTCAAGGGCTTAGGAAGTGAGGATCCATATCAGTTTTGGCTTGTTGCGAAGGTTGTGTGGACAACACAATAAATTACGAATGATAATATAAAAAAGGCACAGTTGGTTACCACTTTGCAGGATCGCATGATAACATGTTACGTTAAGTACTGTACCGATAATCTGTCATCATCATTAGGAGATACCCAAACCACTTTAAACAAATAATTTGGTAAGCCTAAGTCTGCCTCGCAACCAGTAATTGGATTAAGGAAATCATGATGAGGCCCGGTGAAATGCCATGGGAGCTAGATCAAAGACTGAAGTGAGGGATCCACAAAGCTAATATGAATTTCACAGATAGTCAACACTGTGATTGGTTTATAGCCATGCTCTTTGCCCACTTAAGGATTTCGTTATCATAACAAAATATAGGAACGCAGGTGGAAGCCCTAGAAATTGCAATGAGATTGCATGAAACTCTTATTTAGGATGCTTTGTTGGGGGTTCAACAGATACATGTAGAATTGTAGAAACTTTGCTTGGAACTGTAGAGCCTGAAAAAAGAAAAAGCGGTGCGGTTGGAGGTGCGGGAAGAAGTTTGGTGTCTCAAGTGTAAAAACCAGGGGCATGATAAAGATCACTGCATTGTCTTTGCAAATTACATCACAAGAGGGGGGCCAATGCCCCTAAGGCAGGAAGCTCCAATAGGACCAAGTGCGGGGCTCGTGATATGGTGCATTATCTACTAGGTGGTGGGAAAACATGTAACAGATAATTGTCACTTACTGTAAAAGTTTGTGCAAACACCACAACCATCGTTTTGCGATTTATGCAAGTCGGTGGGCCATGATAAGCGCCACTATCGAAGCTATGAATTAATAATGGAGAGGACGTCTCTGTATCAAATGCAAGTAGAAACTCGGCCTCTGGATTAGGGCACTAGGGGAGCACATGGAGGATATTAGGGACGTGGACGAGGCTAAAGAGGAGGAGGACTTGGTAGGGGTGTGGGTAGGTTATTTTCTACAATTGTGGAATGTCAGGACACTACACGCGGGAGTGTATGAATCAGACACACCCGTCATGTCAATACTGCACTTAGTTTGACAACACAATCAAAGAATGTCCTGTGCTGATGGCCAAGATGTAGGAGAAGAAGGAACAACCTCAACACCCTACCTAGAACTACAGATGATGAGGGCCGAGCCTCACAAGGAGGACCTAAATGTGAATATCGTGCTGCAAAGCGGGATGACGACTGGTGATGATAAGGGAAAACAACCTAAAGAAGGTGGATGGGTCTACAAGGCCCTAGAAAAGGAGACTGGTTTCAATCTAGAGTGTGTGAAGAAAAAATTCATGGAAGTGAAGAAAAGCTTTGTTGAATCCTCTACCTTATGGAGTCAAAACAAACTGCCAGACATCAGCGTGCCTACAGAGGTTGACCCCTCTGTGCTTACCACCTTTTTGGAGACTTGTATTAAACTATTGCGTGATAGCAAGGCTGTCAAAGGACTAGATGAGTTGATAAACAAATGTGCCGGTAAGGATAATGCTCCTGATGGACCTCGCGTAGTCAGAAAGATTGGTAAGCATAAGGCAAGAACAAGGCGTGAGATGAGGCTTACCGCACAAATAAGAGACTATGAAATGGACCAAGTTATTTTGGATTTGGGGTATGATGCGAACGTATTGCCTAAACAGAACTGGGAGAGAATGAGGAGACCTGCATTACAGTGGTCTTTGATTCAATTGAGGATGGTGAACCAGGAGAAGATCATCCCCATGGGATGATTGTAGGGAGTTACCAGAGATATAGAAGGTACATGCACGCTGGTTGAATTTGAAGTGATAGAAATTGTTGATGACAACAATACATACTTTGAGCTCCTTGGAATAGACTGGGCTATTGATATGAATGGGGTAATCAAATTGAATAAGCATACAATGTCGTTTGAAAGAAAATCGCTCCGCGTTGTAGTACCATTGGACCCTGCAGAAGGACTACGCTATACTGAACTGGTCTGCGACTATGAAGAAAGCAATGATGATTTGGATAAGATCTATAAAATAACAGCATGAGACCAAGACTAGGTGAATCCAATAGTTATTGGATGGATTGCATGGGACTGTGAAAGTTCCTGTACCTCAGATTCAGACGAACGATTGGAACATTGGCAAAACAAGTTGCATGAAGTATCCACACTGTGCTAAAACATGATGACCAAATTGTTGCATTGTGTGTCGTCGGAGGTAAGAAATTTACTTTATCACGATGGTTTAATTGACGTAGATAATTTTTTGGATGCTTTTGAAAGAGAAGTCCCAGAGGATCATCACTTTCAGGCGTTGGATTTGGCACTGCATGCTACACCCACTTGGTGGTGGGGTACACAGAAAGACAACTTTGATGAGTGGCGCAATTACATGAGGATGATGAGGATGTGGTTTGGTCATCCTAAAGTACTGTTAATTGAGAAGTATGATGGGAGGAATGATCTACGCAATCATTTGGCAAAATGGACTAAGGTGTATGGAATAGAGCCACATCCAAAATGGGCGCATTTATTCTGTCACACTCTGGATATAATCCCTATGAATTGGTATTTGGAAACGGAGCTCCACTATGGCACCATGGAGTGGGACATATTAAGAGAAGGATTATTGACAACCTTAAGCTTTGAATATGGGTTCAAAATTATTAACGAAGCACTGCAGGAGGTTAAGGTAGCGATCTTCCTAATTCTGTAGGATCCTTTGGAATTAGTTCAACTGAATTGGAGCACCCAGCTACGCCATGCACTGGAATGCTATAATATGACAGCTGAAGTGGAGGATGAGGATCCAAGGAATATCAATATCCCAAAAGTGGAAGGCCACAGTGAGGTTGGAGGTATGCATATAGAGAACCCAAATATCACTGTGCTACTGAAAACTAGGCAGATAAACGTTGGTACTGAAGTGGAGCCTAAATTCGCAAAGATTGAGGATTATTGGGATGATGCCACAATGGATAAAGTTGCTGAGTTACTCCACGAGTACCAAGATCTTTTTCCTACAAAATTTTCAGAGTTGAAAGCCATCATAGTTGATTTGGGAGTGATGAAAATAACTTTGAAACCAGATGCGAAGCCTGTTAAGTAGAGGCCATATCGCCTTAATCCCAAATACAATGAAAATGTCTGCTTGGAATTGGACAAGATGCTTGAGGTAGGTATTATTGAACCAGTGGAGGGATCTGATTGGGTGAGCCAATGGTAGTTCAGGAAAAGTAGCAGAAGGGAGAGATAAGGATTTGCGTAGATCTAAGAAAGCTTAACAATGTTTGCGTTCACGATCCTTTCCTGACACCGTTTACTGATGAGGCACTGGACAATGTTGGAGGGCAGGAGGCCTACTCATTTACTGATGGGTTCTTTGGATACCATCAGATCAAGATCGTGCCAAAAGACAGGAGTAAAGAAACCTTCACGAAGGAATGGGGGTGTTTTCAGTACACAGTGATGCCCTTCGGACTCAAGAATGTGCCGACGATATTCTCTCGCGTAGTCACCGCGTTGTTCAAATAATTTATTCACAAATTCTTGGAGGTATATTTTGATGATTGAACAGTGTTTTGGCTAGTAAAGCGCCATGTAGCCAGTCTGCACTTAATGTTGGATACTTGCTGAAGGTATCAGATTACAGTGAACCTAAAGAAGTGATTATTTTGTGTCCCCTTTGGGAATTTGCCGGGTCATGTGGTATGCAAGCAAGGAATCATGGTGGACCCTGCCAAGATCATAGTAATAATCAATTTGGAAGCCCCAAGCAGTGTTAAACAACTGCGCACAATGTTGGTCCATACTGTGTACTATCACAAGTTCATCAAGGCTTATGCTCAGATTACCGTGCCCATGGAGAAGTTGCTAAAGAAGGACGCTACATTTTGTTGGGATGAAGAATGTCAGCGCAATTTGGATGTCTTGAAGGAAAAGATGGTCACTGCACCAATATTGGTCTTCTTAGATTGGAAGAAGGAATTCCATGTGCACATTGATGCGTCATGTATTGCACTAGGAGCAGTGCTAACACAGGCTGGCGAAAGAGAGATGGATCACCCTATAGCATTTGCAAGCAGAAAATTATCAAAGGCTGAGAAGAACTACTCAATGATAGAGCATGAGGGATTGGCTATGGTATATGCACTCCAAAAATTTCAACACTATTTGTTGGGCGGACATTTCAAGATGTACATAGACCACTCCGCCTTGAAGTACCTAGTCAATAAGCATGTGTTTGGGGGGAAGATATGTAGATGGTTGTTGTTGTTTCAAGAATCCAACTTTGACGTAATTGTCAAGCCAGGAAGGTTGAATGCATGACCTGACCATTTTTTGTGCATTGAAATGGGGGAGGATCCTACTAATTTGGAGGACGGGTTGCCTAACGCGTAGCTCTTTGTAGTGCACATAGTGGACAACCACTTTACAGACATTATCCATGTTTTGACTACAGGGATGGATCGAAAAGGATACACTACCAAGCAGAAGGAGTCAATAGTGCACGCCAAGACTTCTCAGTAATTGCCATACATTTGTATAAGATGGGATCGAATGAGGTACTCTGATGGTATGTGCCCGATTTCGAAAGAAACAACATCCTTGCGGAGGCTCATGGAGGGGATGTAGGAGGAAATTATGCAGGAAAAGCAACAACGCAGAAGATTTTGTGCATCAGATTGTGGTAGCCTACATTGCATAAAGATTCTAAAGCATATTGTAGGGCATGCGGTGCCTATCAAAGAACGAGTAGGCCATCACGAAGGGATGAGTTTCCTCTGAATCCTCAAGTGCCATTACAACCCTTGGAGAAATGGTTTATTGAATTTATAGGACCAATCCAACCCCTAGGTAAGAAAACAGGTCCACTACATCATCACCGCGATAGAGTATCTGACCAGATAGGCGGAGGCACAACCTGTAAAGGATTGTACAGGGGCTACTGCAGCTAAATTTTTGTTTGAGTACGTGCTAACTAGGTTCGAGTGCCCAAAAGTGTTGATGAATGATCACAGTACGTACTTCCTCAACGAAATGATCAGAGCGCTAATAGAAGAATTTCAGGTTTATCATAAGAAGAGTACACCATATTACTCCTAGGCTAATGGAATAGTGGAGGCCTTCAATAAGATATTAGAGAACGCACTAACAAATATTTGCAATGCGCAACAGAATGATTGGGACGTGCACATACGCATATATCGTGATGCCTATGGAATATATTGTGCCTAGTCTACGCATAGCATCCTTCACAAGGATGGTGGACCCCAGAGGCTTGGAAGAATGGCTCGCGTAATTGATGGAGCTCGAAGGGGACATATTCTGGGCTGGATTTCATCAGAAGGTACAAAAGGAACGTGAAAAGGCATGGCATGATCGACACATCAAGCTACGCACATTCAAGGTAAATGACTTGGTATTATTATAAGATAGTAAGTTCACTAAATTTCCAGGAAAGTTTCAAATGCACTTTTATGGACAATATGTCATCAAAGAAATCACAGATGGGGGCATGGTTCAGCTCGCAAAGCTGACAGGGAATCTTTCCTGGGAAAAGTAAATGGGAGCTAGTTAAATCCATATGCAAGAGACCCAGATCAATGAATACATGAAGACATGCTAGTCTTAGTCTCCAGGCAGTTGCAAGGGAGTGCGAGACTATAAATTATGCTGCTCGGTTTTGGGAGCTACGCGACAGAGGGGTTGTGCGGAAGAGGGTGATGTAACAGTGCCAAAAGTGGTGTGAAGGGAGTTGTGCTATGAAAGGAGATAATGTGCAGCACAACCAAAAATTGTTGAAAATAGCAACAAGAAATGCTAAAAATAGAAGTGCTAAAAATAACACTGGTATAAATAGCAGTTTGGGTACTGGTGCTGGATTGAGCAACAAGGAATGAAAAATGGAAGTGCTAAAAATACATTGCTATTTTTATCAGTTTAGGATGGATTCCTATTTTAGTCAGTCCTTGGACTAAAAATGGGAACTAAAATTCGAATTTGAACTTAACAACTGTTTGAAAATAAATTAATTAATTCACCATGAGTTAATTAGTTGTGAAAAATCAAACATGAAGTCTATGTGAGGAAATGCAATAGTTTCTCTATTAAGTGAGGAATTTATCCATCAATTAAAGAGATAGGGATGAGTTCTAATTTGAGTAGTAATTAGTTGGCTCAGTTAAATGAGTCAAGTGCAGTTAGATTGATTTAAACAGTTTGTTTAAATTAATGTGAGTTCAGTTAGTTAATGCATGCTTGCATATAACTACTCCACTTCCGATAATTGAAGATTCTCTCATGAATAACTCACACATGTCAGTTTAGATAGAGACCCAATTGGGATCAAAGAAGGGACAATGTACTATTAGTTGGATGAAAATTTTCTTATAAAGGAAGCTCATCCATGGATGAGGATTTATCTCCTTCAGGACTGCATAGTTGGATTAGAGGTTAGTGAATAGGTCAATTCACACAAGTGGCTGCACTGGACCAAAATCAAAATTCTGCAAAGAAATAGGAGGCTTGGAAGGTAGATCAAGAGGTTTGAGAGAGGCCTTTGATTGTCTATGAGCAGTAGAGGTATTGCAGAGACAGTAGGATAGCTTTTGAACTGATTCTTTTTGTAATAAACTGATTCTTTTTGTAATACTGGCTATATTTCCACTTGTATGATAATACAGAGTTGGGGTTTTAGGTTGAGGCTTTCTCCAGATTATATCTTCTATGTTATGTGTGATTGATTCCTTCTTATCAGTTATATGTGTTCTTATTGATGTTGCTCATGTTCAATTAAGCTTTCGCTAAATTGGTTGTAGAAGTAGATAAAGTATTTTTCTTTAGTTTATTGCATTATCAGGTGACCTACAGGTGGGAATTTTTACATGGTATCGGAGCATAGGTGATCAAGGAAGAACATTATACAAGAAGGGAGAAGTTGAAGTTTGTGATTCCTGAATATAGAAATTGAGTTCTTATCACATCTCTATTTTACCTATTTCATTCAATGGTTTGAGACTCAAATATGACCTTGATGGCAGTTTGAATTATATAGCCTGGAAGGACTGCATGGAATTAGTACTAGAGGTTAATGGTCTAAAGGACTTCATTGATCAAGAAGTCCCCAAGCCGACTGGTGTTGCTGAATTGGCTGAATGGAAGAAATGTGTGGCTAGAGCAAGGAGAATCCTTCT
>APFE031071758.1:0-39463 GCA_000404065.3 Pinus taeda
TGTTTATAATTAACTAAATGTTTTAAAGAACCTAAACATCCAACCTCAGACTTAAATATTTTTATATTCTCTTTAATACTTTAAAACTACCTTTAAGATATGTATTATTAAAGGATTATTATAAGACTAATAAATAGTTAGTTAATTAGTTAGCAAGATCATAAGTGTATTTATTTATTTACTTTAATTGTATATGTAACTACCTAGGTAATACAATATGGGTAAATCTTATGAAGATCAATTTGATAAATTAAATTAGTTAATAAAACTATATTTAAGTTTTATAAGAATAAAAAAAAATATAACTTAGGTAAAGGTAAGACTATAGGAAACTAAATCTAATAAAAGGAAAAGAGGGAGACTTTAGTAACCATCAATTATTAAGAGTAAAATATAAATAACACTAATTAATTAAAGTTAATGAGAAAAATTGAAAACACTAGCAAAGGTAAAACAATGGAAGTAAACAAACTCGAGGACATAGGAGAAAAAACAGAAAGAAAAAAGGCCTCAATGGAACCAACCAAGGGGGAAGGGGAAGGGGAAGAGGAGGTGGAGGGGAGGACTAGGGGGAAAGGGTAGGGATCCAACAACTGCTAATCTTCTAGGCGTCATCTCTATTGAGATTGCTCGGCCTTTTTTCAATTTCAATGGCCTCCCTAAATTTTCGGTGATGAAAATGAGCAATCCAAGTAATAACATCGGCCTCTTCAGTACATATATGATGCTTAGTCTTCTCCGGGTATTTAGCTAGGGTTGAAGACCGAGTTTTCCCATGTTTGATGTCAGTGGCGTGCTCATGAATCCTTTGATTAATGGAGCGCCTCGTTTCACCCACATAGGGGGTCCCACAGGAGCAAGGGATAACATAAACAGCTTTCATGTGCTTGTGGTGGACGAGGTCTTTAATAGAACTTAGGGAAATATGAATCCCTAATTTGACCTAGTTCAGGGGTCTTGCCAGGATTGTGAGAACTTGACATAACCATCAACGAAAGCTAAAGTGCCTCAACTTTCAGACGAGTCCTTTAACCGTTAAACTGTTGATCATCAAATATCAGTGGCTTAGTGAGGTCAACAAGTGAACATGCAAAATCATCATCATAAATGTCAAAAAATACATTTTTTTATAAGATAACAATTGTCAAAGCCACCGATTTGGTGAGATTGGGCATCTGGTACTTGAGACTCTTCAAAGGTTAAGAATGACGATGAATTAATTAAGGGACAATATTGAATTTTCTGAGAAGTAGGGTCTTGTTCTTCAGCTATTAGACATTGTTGATTGAATAGATCATGAGTGAGGGATTTAGTATGCACATCCTTTGATTGTAAAATATCACCCTCAGGTAGATGATTTTAATCGAACCCATAAAGATTCAAATATTTTGGAGAAAGAGTTTATGTATCAAATTCATGGAACAAATGAGGGTACAAGGGATGAAAAGGTTCAAGCAAAGAGGCCTTAGTTTTGTCTAGATTTAGTTCAGAACTTAAACCCTAGACATTGAGGTCATCTTGAGAAATAAATGAATCAACATGCTTGCTACAACTCGCGATCATATATTACAAACCTTTGTGTTATGGTTGTGAATTAAGGAGATTGTAAGGGATCATTGGAAGAAGCATCAATTTAAACCAAATCATCCAAGATTTTGATTTACCAACAACAGACTCATTCTTGTTTCATGCTTCATGGGAAGGATTGTTGCTTCATAATCATGGTGAACAAATGAAGGAGGGAGCATAATATGAGGAGAATCAGGGACTTATTCAGAAAGATGATTAATAGGCTCATGTTGAATCTCATCAACATGCATAGATACCATCTCAAAGGAGAGTGAGGGCATAAGAGAGATATGCAAAGGATGAAGAAGGATAGAGTTTAGGTGTAGAATACAACGGGGAAATATGGATATGAGGTTTGGGTTTAGGGAATACAAAGGGTTGTGGAAGCTGAAGAGGCAGAGATATGGAGAGACATAGGAACAAGTTGTAATTGGAAAACACAAGGATAGGGAGGTCGCAAATCACAAAACTAGTGGCTAGTCGCAAGTCGCAGATCTAGTGACTAGTCTCAACTTTCATTTGCAAGGTCAAGTTGCAGGTAGAAATTGTGGCTGAAGGGGAATGGCAAGGTGAAATTGGGTCCCAAGTTGCATAGAGAGAACAGGTCACAAGAGAAGACAAATTACGAGGTCATGGAGAAAAACAAGTCGCAAGGTCACACGGGAGAGTAGGTCGCATAGGTCATTGACCTTCTCAGATGCAATCTTGTGACTATGCGACTAAGGAATGGTCAGTCACAAATCGCAACAAGAGGTAGATGCTAGGTTGCATGAATAGAAAGGTTGTAGGAGTTGTTGGTTTCTGCACCCATGATTGTGACTTAGTGACTAGGGGTCTGATAATTAGGTCGTAGGGAGAGAGAAGGTCGCAAGTCACAA
The DNA here is from genome assembly GCA_000404065.3 of Pinus taeda. NCBI lineage: Eukaryota > Viridiplantae > Streptophyta > Pinopsida > Pinales > Pinaceae > Pinus > Pinus taeda. The sequence continues at coordinate 2,448 of APFE031071758.1, forward strand.
AAAGGAGAGAGGTCACAAGGTCGCAAAAGAGACCGGGTCATAGAGGTTACTATATTTTCTAGTCACGATTTCGTGACTATGCATCTAATGGATCTTAGTAAATCACAAGTTAAACAATGGTTTAATTTTACTTTTTGTGGATCTGCGACTTGATAGAGACTAAGAGCAGTGATTAGGAGAAGAATTTAGATCTTTCAAATTTTAAGGTAAAATTTTCTAAGTTCTAAGGACACCCTAAATAAGTAAATAGGGAGTGAAACTCTAAGAGGCCATTGGTAAAGGATGGTAGATAGAGTCTAGTATAGGGGGTTCCCAATTCAATATTGCATGTGGACTCAAGTGTGGATGAAGCATGGTCAACACCTGTTATGGTATGCTGGCATTGAACTACAGATGACTTATGTTGCATCTTATAAACCTTGACATAATGATATATGATTCTTTCTATGAATTACATCTTTTGATTTAGTTGTAGTCTTGTCCATACCCTGGGACATACAAAAGCACACATAAACACCAAAACATTGTACTCTATACATAAATAAGTAGGCATGGAAGAACAATTCTACAAGATCTAAAGAAAAATGGTTGAATGCAAATGCCCTAAACCCTAGTGTCGAGGATGAAGCAAGATGGGAAAGCTTAGATAGTGTTCTTATACAACAATTGTAGCTTCGATGGTGGCTTTATTATTAAAGGGTTTTGACCATTATGATCAACATGGGTAACCATTAAGACCTTGAAAAGTACAGGGGGACCAAAATTATGATATACAGGCTAAAATTTTGGGTGTTGTTGTAGTGGCTACAACACAGTTGAGTACAAGGCCTTATGCAACACAACAAATGAAGAATTTGGCTAAGAATGATTATTGAATACATGGGAGAAAAATAGGAAGGACCAATAATCATCAAATGTGATAATCAAAGCTCTATGAAACTCATAAAAAAACCCAATTTATCATGTTATATCAACACACATTGGAACACATCATCATTTTGTACTAGAAAAACTTCAGTCCAAGGAAATTGATTTGATATATTGTAATACAAATAATAATGTGCTAGACATCTTTACTGATCCTCTACATAAGTTTACATTATGTAGAGACAAGTTAGGTGCAGTAAATAATTCATTTACTAATTAAGGGGGAGTGTTAAAAATAATTACAGAAATTAAGATTCTAAATTGCTATATTTTTAACGTCATGTTATACAATGTGTCGTTTTATAATGCAAGAGTGAATTGGAATTGTGTAGGCATCATTATCTTGGAAGTTGTGATTATCTAGTGATAAGCTAATTATATACTCTGTGTATGAGCTTGAATTAATAAAAGTCTCTCATTGAGACAATTTTGTCATCTCTCTGTATTGTTTTAGCTTTTTGTTTCTCATAACAACTGTGGATTCTGAAATTGAAATAGTGGAGTGATATGTTCTTGTTTAGATTGATTTCTTAAGGGAAGTCATGTGTGTTGATTTAAGTATAATATTAATAAAACTGTATTTATCACTCAATTTCATAAAACATGCATGCTTCAACAATCAGATCCCCATACACAATCATTCACCATGCAATGTACCCACATCAAAATGGGTTGGAAGCTATGATATATTTTCTAACGATTGTGAAGAATTTGCAATATACTTCAATATAGGATTTATGGTTAACAAAAATGCATTGAAGAGAAATGGTCAAGTAGCAGCTGTGGATGGTGTTCGTTTTGCTTCTCTTCTCGCCTATGGCCACTGAGATATGCTTAATAACTCGCTAGATCTGGCATTATTCCTAGTTGGAAACTTCACTTTTTATAGATATAAAACAAGTATTGGTGTTTGTGTTGATAAAACTAAGGTACAAGTGGAATATTTGGCTATATATCTTGATTCTTCATCTCGTATTCACGTTTAATGAAACCAAGATAACATTGGAAAATTTGGTTGTATATCTTAATTCTCCAACCGATATTCACGTGTACCGGTGAAAGATTCTGATGTCTATCCCGATTCTTCAACTGTCATTCGCGCGTTGATAAAACGAAGGCACCCATGAAAATTCATCTGTTTATCTCGATTCTTCAACTGGTAGTCACCTTGATAAAACTAAGGTAACAGTGCAAGACGTGGTTGCATTTCTTGATTCTTTAATTGGAAGGAAGCGTCCAGTGCAAGATTTAACTATATATCTTGTGTTTTCAATTGGGATTTGTGTTGATAAATCTAAAGTAACATTGGAAGATGAGGACGTAATTATGTATTGTTCAACTAGTAAGAAGCCTTGGGTGGCTGAAATCTCTACATCTCCGGAAATAAGTAGAAATAAAAGGTCAAAAAGCAGAAAAAGAAGCACCCACAGCAACATAGTAGAAAGTGCCAATTAGTGCAAGGTGTGGAACATGTGGCTTAAGAAGCCTTTACTGGAATATTTAGTTATATATTTTGAAAATTAGTTATTGTTGGGATATTATTAAAATTATCAGTTAAATTTGAATTTATATATATATATATTTTCAAGGTATGAAATAGACAATTAGTTATGTGGTTCTAGATTTTGTTTTAGTATTAGAGCTCAGTGTGAGAGCCATTGTGGAAGAGGTGTTATGGTACACAAAAGTTTTTAGGGTGATAGATTTCATATTGAGTAATAAAGCAATTGATTAATATGAAAAAATAAGTGTTATTTAGAGGATTTATTTGTGTTAGAGTGATTTGTTAACAAGGAGTTGTAGTTTGTGAAAGGAGGAGTTGTTATGATTAATATGGGTGTAGATATGTGAGATAAGATAATAACAAGTTATGTACTCAATGTGTTGAACAATGTGTTTGTAATAATATTTTGAAAATTGTAATGTGTTAGTAAAATTGATTTTGTAGATAAATTAGTAATAAAATTAATTTTGGAGATAAAGTAGCATTATTAATTTTTTGTAGAAATTATGTTGTAGATTTTCAACTCTTCATGAAGTTTTAACGAAAATCGCAAGACATAAAGCTACACTACTACTTTGAAGACATTATTTGACAATTTAGAACAAAAAAAAAATCAGACATGCAATAAAAAATCATACGCATGCAAGAAGTATTTTTATCTAAGGAAAGCAATATGCTAAAAAACCCTAATGCCTCTTGCACTAAAATAATATAGATGCAATATAATTGCTTTGCTCAACTGAGCTCATTGTGCAAGTGCACAACCTATCTCTCTGCTCACTGAAGGCCTTTGGCTGAGACTTAGTCAATTTCTGCCTTGGCTTGAGCTCATATTTCATTGCGATATTATTGGAGGAATTAACCCCTATTTTTAAGGAAATTCCCTCAATTGAATTGTGTAATTCCTCTAGGTCCTTCCTCTCATTGCATGCAACACCTGTACATTCAAAAATAGTCTACAACAGATGTTACAGTACCTTAGAATCTCCATCTCCACTGGGTAACTCAAATTCTCTGCATGCACTAGCTACTTTATGTTGATTGATCAGTTAACTAGATGATCACTGAGTTTGACTAAAGTCCCACTGTGCAACTTGACCCTCCACTAGTTCTTCCAACAAAGGAAACTAGTTTAACTGAAAAGTAAAAAAAAAAAAAACCCTTAGATAACTGACCTTGATTGCAACAAATTAGCAATCACACATGTTGAACTGAACTATAACTCCTCCAACTAGAATTTACTGAGTAAATTGGGTGACACAAGCCATGTCACTCAAGTTAACATCATCCAAGTTGTCTGCTAATGTGGAAATTCGAATTTTCTTAGTTTAATCAAGGCAAAAATCAAATTGAGAATTTCTTGATGCATTTTTCAACACTACCTCTCAAACTTCCCTCTTCACAAGGCCTTTGTTAAAATGTTAGAATCTTATTCCTCTGTCAGAATGTACTGCAACAACATTATATACCTCTACACACAGTCCCGTAGATGGTGATACTAGATATCTATATCCTTGGATCGATAGTGAAATACATGATTCTCAAAGAGTTTTATGGAAGTATGATTATCACAGTAGATCACAGTTGAATCCATGGTCTGACTAAACAATCCAGAAATTATCTTTCCCATCGAAATAGCCTCACAAGTTGTTTGAATGGAAGCCATGTATTATGCTTCTGCCGAGCTGCATGCCATTGATATTTTCTTCTTGTTGTACCAAGAAAATGTTGCAGACCCAACACTAAAAATTCCACCTGATTTACTCTTTTGGTCAGCTAGACTTTCTGTCCAGTCTACATCTGTGAAGCCATGCAACTTCACTCCCTATATCCTTTTGTACCATATTCCAAACTGGTTAGTGCCTCTGAGGTACTGTATAACATGCTTAGATGACCTCCAAAATAATTTGGTCAGCGGAATCATGGCTTGGCTCCACTGGTTGACTGAATAGCACATATATGGTTGTGTGTTCACAAGGTACATGAGTGAACCCACCAACTGTCGGTAAATAGTCGCATCCACTTCCACACCTAAAGTGGCATCCTCTTTCCTCCAGTTCGTCGCTAGAGGATTCTCCATGGGTTTGCTTATATCCATGCGGAACCTTTGAAGTATCTTGTTGGCATACTTTCCCTAAGAGAAAAATGGTTTCCCATCTCCTTGCCACAATTCCAATCTGAGGAAATAGTGCATGAGACCCATGGCCTTCATCTCAAACTCTCTTACAAGTTCCTCCTTGAAACATATGGTCAGTTGTTCATCACCAGTTAAAATCAAATCATCAACATGTAAAACAATAATCAACAGATTACCTTCTTCCAAAATATGATAGAGGTTTGCATCCACTCCACTTTTGGTGAATCCCAAACTAGTGAGATAGTTATCGATCTTAGTGTACCAAGCATGGAGTGCTTGCTTGAGAGAATACAACACTCACTTGAGTCTACACACATAATACTCTCAATAAAAAGTCTCAAATCCTATGGTTGCTCAATACACACCTCCTCTTCAATAACTCCATTGAGGAATGTTGTTTTCACGTCCATCTGGTAGATCTTCCACCCCATCTATGCAACCAAAGAAATAATTCATCTGATGGATGAGTACTTCACTACATGAGCAAAGGTCTCCTCATAGTCAATCCCTTCAACATGGGAGTAGCCCTTGGCCACAAATTTGGCCTTGTACTTTTTTATGCTTTCGTATGCTGCATGCTTTACCCTCAAGATCCATTGTGATCCCACAACTAATTTTTCTACTGGTCTTGGGACCACTTCCCAAACACTATACTTTGCAATGGATTCGTACTCCTCCACCATTGCATCAACCCATAGAGGTTTCTCTACTGCTTCCTTGAAATAGGATGGCTCAGACTCTACAAGCTCCGTCATCATAGCCATGTAGTTAGTGTACTGATCTAGTGACCTTCTCTACCTACGGTGATTTGAACAAGCACCCACATTCTTCCTCACGTCTTGCACAAGTCTCTCAACTTCCCGGGTCATTTTTCTACGTTCTCTAAATGGTGCTCCTTGAGTGGATGTCTCCACTCTCTGCTCAATTTGTTGTTTCTCCACAACTTCTTGAGGTTCCTCCTTTGGAGCTGGAAGCTCCTCTGCTTGTGGGATATGAAGCTACCTCTCAAGAGAGCACCTCATGGCCCTCTCTTCATCCAATTTCACATCCCTTCGCACAACTTTCATTGTGAGGGATGGCAAGTACACACGATAGTTGTGGGGAGTTTCAATGTAACCCACAAATATCCACACCTCTGTTGTAGGCTCTAGCTTCTTCATGGGATCTTTGGAGACATGGCAGTAAACAAAGGATCCAAATATCCTGAAGTGTGACACATCAAGCTTCCTCCCCGAGAAAGCCTCCTCTAATGTAATCATGCCCAAAATATGATCCGGACTTCGGTTCTGCAAATAAACCATTGTGTTGAATGCTTCAACCAACAAGTAGATAGATAGGTCCCGATCATGCAACATCGCCTTGGTTACTACCATAATGTTGCGATTCTTTCTCTTAGCCACCCCATTCTACTCTGGGTTGTGGGATGTTGTCAACTCTTATCGAATGCCTTATTTTTACATAGAAATTTTTAAACTCATTCAACGTGTACTTACATTCATTATCACTCCTGAGAGACTTCACTTTCTTGCTTTTTTCTTTCTCCACTAGTTCTTTGAACTCTCCAAACTTGGAGAAAGTCTCCTCATTCTTCCACATGAAGAAGATCCAACACTTCATTGAATAGTCATTAATGAAAATGACAAAATACCTGTGCCTGGCAGTGGAGGTTGTCGAGAAAGGTCCACAAACATCATAGTGGATCCTTTATAGGACTACATGGGCTTTGTTGTCCTGATCATGTAAAGTGGATTTTGTGTATTTCCCCAAAGTAAATCCTTTGCATACATCCTGCTGCTCAGGTTGTCCTTTAGGGAGCCCTGTGGTTATCTCTTGCATGATCTTCAAAGCGTCATGATGCAAATGGCCAAGTCTTATATGCCAAAGTTCACTGACATCATGGCTCTGCACCTTCTCTGCCTTCGTGCTCAATGCCACATCTAGAATGTATAGGTTTTTCACCCCAACCCCGATCTTCTTCACATGTCGCATGGCTATGTGTCTCAGGAATTCCTTTCCTTTGTTGAAGATCACATCATATCCACAGTCTTCAAAAAATGCAACAATTATGAGATTTTTCTTTAGGCCTCAAACGAACATGACATCCTTAAGCTTGAGAGGGGAGCCTGACTCCCTCTGAAAGGTGACTGTACCAACCTCAACCTTGATGTACCTTCTATCATCCCCCATCTCGATGTGCATCTGCAAGTCATTTTCTTCTAGGTCACTGAAAAAGTTTCTATTCCCCATCACGTCGAACAAGGCACCTTAACCCAAGTACCACATGATCCCCATCATTGTGTTGTCCATGCATGTAATGAGGGTAAATTCAAGCTCAAATTGTGAATTCAAGGCTTCACCTACTGCTCCTCCTAAGGTCTCCTTTCTTTCCTTCTTGTGCGGACATTTCATGGCATACTTCACGAATTCACGACAATGGAAGAATTTATTTTTTGATAAATCTTTCTTCTTGCCCCCTTGACTAGATTTTGGTTTGGATTGGGATTTCTTCCCTTTTCACTTCCTTTCCTTTCCATCCAATGCAAAGTTCTCTTCATCCTCTCCCTTGGATGATGTCACATCTTTGGTATTCCGCCTTATTTCCTCATGTACCAAATCAGACCATAAACGCTCCCAATTCAGTAGTTTCTCACTCCCATTCACTTAACATTGATAATTGTGCTAGCTCTTGGGAAGGCCCAAAAGGGCTAATCTTACCAAGTCTTCTTCCAGGACATTAACAGCAAGCCTGCTAGGTTCATCTTGACACTGTGTGAGCCTACTCAGAAACTGCGGAATTGTGTCATTCTTTTGCAGCTTAATACTTCAATGTTTATCATTGAGCCCAACTTCCTATGGTCACTATTATTATTGAAAAAATCTGACAGTACTTTCCACATTGCCAAATGAAGTTTCCTTTCCATGGACATTTGAGACAATATGATCTTCTAATCCCTCCAATATGATTCTCCTCACTTTGGCCACATATTTCTTCCATTGAGCACGGTTTTGGACATCAAATTCAAGTGGTTGTGAAAAAACTAACTTGATGTATTCTAGCAACCCCTTGTCATCCAATATTGCCTCCATGCAGTCCTTCCATGATAAAATTGGAGGTGCCTTCCAGGGCATACTCTAGCCTTAGTCCATTGAAAGCCATCTTCTCAGTTCTGAAGAAAACCTGCAACATTGATCTCCAAATTCAAGCCCCTGAGAAACAACTTTGAATTCTGCTCTGCTGTGAATCTGGCTCTAATACCATGTAGAAATTATGTTGTATATTTGCAACGACTCATGAATTTTTAACCAAAATCATAAGACACAAACCTACTCTACTATTCTGCAGACATTATTTCATAATTTAGAACAAAAATTTCAGACATGCAATAAGAAGTCACAGACATGTAACAATTATTTTTATCTGGGGAAACCAATCTGATAAAAAACCCCAATGCCTCTTGCATTAATAATAAGAATAAAGATGTAATACAATTGCTTCTCTCAACTGAGCTCACCCTACAAGTGCACAACCTATCTCTCTGCTCATTGAAGGCCTCTGACCCTGAATTAATGAATTTCTGCCTTGGCTTGAGCTCCCATTTCCTTGTGTTGTTCCTGGAGGAATTATACCCTATTTTTAAGGAAATTCACTCAATTGAATTGTTCATTTCCTCTAGGTCCTTCCTCTGACCGCATGCAACACTTGTACACTCAAAGCAAGTCTACAACTGATGTTACATTGCCTTGGAATCTACATCTCAACTGGATAACTCGAATTCTTTACATGAATTTTTTATTTTGGGTTGACTGATTAGTTAACTGGATGATCACTAAGTTTGACTGAAGTCCCACTGCACAACTTGACCCTCCACTAGTTCTTCCAACAATTGGAACTAGTTTAACTAAAAACAACCCTACATAACTCACCTTGATTGCTACAAATTAGCAATCACATATGCTAAATTGAACTCTAACTTATCCAACTCGAATTCACTGAGTAAAATGGGTGAAAAAAGCCATGTCAGCCAAGTTAACATCATCCAAGTTATCTACTGATGTGGAAATTCAATTTTTCTCAATTTAATCAAGGGAAAAATAAAATTGAGAATTTGTTGCTGCATTTTTCAAAATTTTTAGCCATGTCAAATTTAATGGATTCTTATTGAAAAGAAAAAAATAAGTTATATGGATTGAATTAAATAAATTGGAAGTTTAAAATGCACATTTTGTCAAAATGATATATTGCATGGGTGTTACTTTAGAAGGTAAGGGGCTATTGCTCCATGGATATTTCCCTCTGATCTATTAGATAGTGTATGGAAAAGTGTACATGAACTCTCAACATTCAAAGCAAGTACATACTATTCATCTATTCATTTTAGCGGATGAGATAGAAGATGCATATCTAACCCCTTGCAGGTTGGTGAAGTTTGTAGATATTGCAGACAACATTATATATCCTTCAACTCAAACATCCCACTCCTAGCTCTAATTTCCAATCCCACACACACAAGCGCAGCCAAACAAAACAAATTTCTTTCCTCCATAGAAGGCAGGTCAACATGTATAAAAAATAATCAAATCTAGATACATCTAAAAAGACATAAAACATATGGGGGAGAATTCATAAATGATTTTATGAATTAGAATGGAAGAAATACATTACGCCTTGGCATATATATGCACTCCTCCTCTATCCTTTGCATGACCCTTCCCTTGAATCACTATAAGACTAGGCTCACCTCCCATGCAAAGGAATTTTTGTAGAAACTCACTAGCATATATGAGAAAATATCTCTATATTACCTCTCCCTCTTGAGAGGGTCTTTATATATAGGTTTTTTCTTGAACTCAAGAGAATGTATCTTGACACCTAGGGCCATGAGAAGTTAGGAAATGTTCAAAATAATTTACCCTCAACCAACTCATGAACAAGTGTGTGGAACTAATCTCCTCAGGATTTACCTCTTCTAGAAAAATCACCTTCATCACTCCCATGCCAAAGGCAAGTAGGGTACCGAGGTGTTAGGTTATTGCATTAAAAGGGAGCAATGGGTGTCAAGATGAAAAGCTTGTGGGAGTGGTGGGATACTAAAAGTGAAAAGTCAAGAAGGGATAAGGATGCACTTAGGATGCCATGTCAAAAGGTAGGACTAGGGTTTCTATACATGACATGAAGTATGATAAATGGGTTATAACATATGCTCCCTAATGCATGAGTTTAGAAGAGAAACAAATGGCTAAAAGGAAATGCAAAAATATGTGTCAAAATGTGAGGAAAGAGTCAATACCAAAGGATCAAATTGGATTCATATTAATACCCAACCCTCAATCATAAGGTGATCTTCCCTGAGGTGAACATACCCATTTTTATCAAAAAATATTTTTTGATAAATTTTTCTTCTTGCCCCCTTGACTAAATTCTGGTTTGGATTGGTATTTGTTCCCTTTTCCCTTATTTTCCTTTCCATCTAATGCAAATTTCTCTTCATCCTCACCCTTGGATGAATTCACATATCTGGTATTCCACCTTATTTCCTCCTGTACCAAATTAGACCATAAACGCTCCCAATTTAGTAATTTCTCCCTCCCAAAAGGGATAGGCTTACCAAGTATTCTTCAAGGACATTAATACCGACCCTGCCAAGTTCATCACGACATTGTGTGAACATAATCAGATACTACAGAATTGTGTCATTCTTTTGCATCTTGATACTTAGAAGTTTATCATTGAGTGCCAGCTTCCTATGGTCACTATTATTCTTGAAAAATATAACAGTGCTTTCACATTGTGAACAAAGATTCTTTTCCGTGGATATTTGAGACAATATGATCTCGTAATCCATCCAATATTATTCTCCTCGCTTTGCCCACATATTTCTTCCACTGAGAACGATTATGGGCATCAGATTCAAGTGGTTGTGTAGCAACTAACTTGATGTATTCCAACAACCCATTGTCATCCAATACTACCTCCATGCGGTCCTTCCATGAAACAAAATTGGAGGTGCCTCCCAAGGCATACTCTAGCCTTAGTCCATTGAAAGCCATCTTCTCAGCTCTTAAGGAATCCTGCAACACTAATCTCCAAATTCAAGCCTTTGAGAAACAACTTTGAATTCTACTCTACTGTGAATGTCGATCTAATACCACATAGAAATTATGTTGTATATTTGCAATGACTCATGAATTTTTTACCAAAATCACAAGATACAAACCTACTCTAATATTCTGCAGACATTATTTCACAATTTAGAACAAAAAATTCAGACATGCAGTAAGTATTTTTATCTGGGAAATGAGATATGATAAAAACCCAAATGTCTCTTGCATTAATCATAAGAATAGAGATATAATACAATTGCTTTTCTCAACTGATCTAACCCTGCAAGTGCACAACCTATATCTCTGCTCACCAAAGGCCTTTGACCCAGAATTAGTCAATTTTTTCCTTGGCGTGAGCTCATATTCCTTGCACTCTTACTGGAGGAATTAGCCCTTATTTTTAAGGAAATTCCCTCAATTGAATTGTGTAATTCCTCTAGGTCCTTCCTCTGACTACATGTAATGCCTGTACACTCTGAACTAGTCTACAACTGATGTTACACTACCTTGGAATCTCAATCTCAACTGGGTAACACGAATTCTTTCCATGCACTAGCTACTTTGGATTGATTGATCAGTTAACTAGATGATCACTGAGTTTGAGTAAAGTTCCACTGCACAACTTGACCCTCCACTAGTTCTTCGAATAGTTGGAACTAGTTTAACTAAAAAAAACCTTAGATAACTTACCTTGATTGCTACAAATTAGCAATCACACATGCTAAACTGAACTATAACTCCTCCAACTTGAATTTACTGAGTAAATTGGGTGACACAAGCCATGTCACTCAAGTTAATGTCATCCAAGTTGTCTTCTAATGTGGAAATTTGAATTTTCTCAATTTAATCAAGGCAAAAATCAAATTGAGAATTTCTTGATGCATTTTTCAAAATTTTTAGCCATGTCAAATTTAATGGATTCTAATTTAAAAGAAACAAATAAGTTATATGGATTGAATAAAATAAATTGGAAGTTTAAAATGTGCATTTTGTCAAAATGATATAGTGCATGGGTGTTACCTCAAAACGCAAGGAACTATTTCTCCATGGATATTTCCCTTGGATCTATTAGATAGTGTATGGAAAAGTTTACATGAACTCTCAAGATTCAAAGCAAGTACATACTATTAATCTTATCAAATGAGATAGAAGATGCATATATAATCCCTTGTAGGTTGGTGAATTTTGTATATTGCAGACAACTTTGGAGATCCTTCTTCAACCTAAAGATCCTACTCCTAGCTCTAATTTCCAATTCCATACACGCAGGGACAACCAAACAAAATGTTTTTTTATTCCTCCACGGAAGGCAGGTCAACATATACAAACAATAATCAAATCTAGATATATGTAAAAAGACATAAAACATATAGGGGAGAATTCATTAATTCTTTTATTAATTAGAATGGAAGAAATACAGTATACCTTGGCATATAGATGCACTCCTCTATCCTTGGCATGACCCTTCCCTTGAATCACTACAAAAATAGGCTCACCTCACATGCAAAGGAATTTTTGGTAGAAACTCACTAACATATATGAGCAATACTGTCTATATTATCTCTCCCTCTTGAGAGGGGATCTATAGATAGGTTTTTTCTTGAACTCAAGAGAATGTATCTTGACACCTAGGGCCATGAGAAGTTAGGAAATATTCAAAATAATTTACCCTCAACCAACTCATTAACAAGTGGGTGGAACTAATCTCCTCAGGATTGACCTATTCTAGAAAAATCACCTTCATCACTCCCATGCCAAAGGCAAGTAGGGTACCCAGGTGTTAGGTTATCGCACTGCAAGGGAGCAATGGCTGACAAGAAGACAAGCCTGTGAGAGTGATGGGATACTAAAAATGAAAAGTCAAGAAGTGATAAGGATGCACTCAGGATGACACGTCAAAAGGTGGGACTAGGGTTTCCCTTGATGACATGAAGTGGGAGAAATGGGTTATAACAGATGCTCCCTAATGCATGAGGCCAGAAGAGAAACTAATGGATGGAATACGATACAAAAATATGTGACAAAATGTGAGGAAGGAGTCAATATGAAAGGATCATATTAGAGCCATATTGATACCCAACTCTCAACCATAAGGTGATCTTCCCTGAGGTGGGCATACCGATGTTTGGCATATACATAAATTGAACATGGACACCAACCATACTCTATGGATCCATGACATGAAATGCTAGTACATGGCCACCATACATACATAGTAGATCCAAGCAATAAATAAAAATATCATAGCCACCAACACATATAATGTGGATCTATGTTGTAGTATACATCAATAGGACTACAAACATATAAAAGAGGGGTCCTCTAGAGTAGCTATCAAAGTACATAAAATGATAGATAGCTCCAACATAACTTGGGAAGGGTGCCATATAAGAGTGAGATATCCCTATGTCGAGGTCTTCTACTCAACCTTGATGGTACAAATCTATAGCATGTGAAAGAATAAGCTGAATTTGAGGATGGTAGAAATCATCTGATTGCTAGTCATTAAGGTATTATATTATAAACAGAAGTGAAGGGGCCCACCAATAATGAAAATGGACCCCAAGGTACCCAAAACAACCCACAAATTGGAATAAATGTGTTAACATTGAACACCCATGGATTCAACCAATTAGGAGCTAATGAGGTAAGATTATTGTCGACTGTAAGGAAGCCCCCCGCTAATGTCTACAAGCACCAAGGTGCTACTAGTTCCTAGACCGAAGCCTTGGATAATGAGTTGAAGTCGACAAGAGAAGATCCATCGAAGGAGGGCCTTGAAGTATCCCCTATCAGTCAACATGAAACACACCAAGAGGTGATCTGAATGGATGATGTCATGAGGTACAACTAATACAGGGATGACTAACACAAAAGGTCAACAAGAACTGCAAATGGTCGATTGAGGCTGAGACATTCCTTGAACATGTAACAACCCGACAAAAAAGTACCTTATGATATTTATCTACAAAACATGAGAACCATGCATCAAGAATTATTTGATATATTGGAGAATATGCAACACCTTCAGACCAGAAATCAATGCATAGAAGATGATCTGGATTATATCATATCACAATTGGGGGAGATTCTATTAAAAAGGATCAATGATAATGAGGTTGTGATAGTGAAAATGACAATAGGGAGGTGATTTAGTATTTCGACATGTGCACCAAGTTTTGTTTTTTGGTGGACCAATATTGGTGTATGTATAAATGGAACAATATGAAATGTTGTATAACTTGTTTGGGAAATTTGTGCCTTAACTTTTGGAAATGTTTGAAGATATACAATTTCACTAGATTATGCACACCACCACTACAAATATATTTTTGTATAATGTACTCATTTGTGTATTTTGTTCAATGATTTCAATATAAATACATATTCTCAATTTTTATTTAAAAAAAACAAAACAAAAACAAAACTTATTACATAGTTTTTAACGTATATATATTTAACTTATATATTAATTTTTTAATAACAAACCTAATTTAAAATAAATTTATCATTTAATTATATATTATTATTTAATTTAACCACTTAAAATGATATTTATTATAATTGATGTTTTTTTAAATATTTCACAATCTCTACATTAAATTATTTTAAGTGAGTTTTGAATTAGTTATTATATTCTTGGGTGTTATAAACCATATCGAATAATATATCACAATTCATAGAGTATCATATCCGAGCTTTAATTAACTTATTATATTCTTAGTTGTAAGGAAAGAGTTAACAGATATGTTTTATTACACGTAGATATGATTTCAATCTGGGATTCTATTTTTTTTTTCGCACGGGGTAGGTCCCCGCTGGAAAATCACATTACAATCGTATTATACAGTATACAGTCATATCACAGCCTCATCAACAGTCGTCAAATCATACGGAATAAACCAACATCCTCCGAAATTGCGTCAGCAACTGCTGTGCCGCAAGAATCGAATGTGGCCGGGTGCGTGAAATCGACTTCCCGACCACTAAGCCATGCACCTCAAGTGCAATCTGGGATTCTATAGATTTTATGATTCCTTAGAAAAAAATTAATATATTCATCTTCAAAATTAAATAAAGATTAATACTACAACTAATAAAATTGTCATAATAGTCAAATTTATTCCCAATTCCAATTCTACAGCTCGGTCTCGGATCCACCATTTCTTTAAATTATTGTACGTGTTTAGAAAAAACTTTGTTTGATTCATCACTTCTTCAACAAATTATTGTTACTTTTGTCCAAGCTTAAAAGGAAAAGGTTAAAGGTTAAAATGAAATAAAAATTAGTTTCCTCAAAATAAAATGTTCCGTGAAATATACTTTAGAAATCATCCAGTGAGCTAAAAGCAATTTTTTGGTGGCGCAATGTTGCCATAGAGCTAAAGTTATAAAATTAAAATATTCTTTCTAGAATAGTTAGTTTTCCTATGGCGTTCACATTGATGAAATTGTTCTCCTAAACAAAATCAAATTTCTGTGGGGACTTTGTTGCCTAGGGTTAAAATTAAAATTAAAATATTCATCATAGGGTAGTTAGGTTCCGTATGGTAGTAGCCGAAGATCTGATTCCCAGAGTCGAGTCGAGTGTTTCTGACAAGTTAGTGAACAAATTGTTTACTCAAAGTCCTAACCGACTCGCTTCTAAGGCACTCCGAACTAACCCTTGCATTGATCAGGGTGGAATTTGAAATCTGTTTAATATTAAGTCCATCAAATAAATAGGGTGGAATTTGAAATTTGTTTATTATGGTAGAATTTGAACTTTTGTTATTATTAAGCTATCAAATAAATATGGTTAATTTTTGGTTATCCATATTCAAATTTGTTTATTAACATTAATTTTTTAATTAAATATGATTATAATTTTTATAATATAAAAAACAAATTGTAAAAATAAATAATAATCATTTAATTTATAAATTATTTTATTTGAAATTTTATGAAATTAATTCTTCGTACCTAAATTTCAAATTAAATGAAATACAAATAAAAAGTGTTGTTGTGATTGTAACCATGTTCATTGTCATTTATAAATAAAAGTTGTATTGATACCATGTTTAATTTGATTTTTATAAACATAATTATTCTTAAACATTAAAAGTGAACCAATTAACCCCACTACAACCCAATACAAATAAAAAGTGGTTTGTTGTATGGCAAACCATGCTTCAATTTCTATTTAGAAAAGTGTATTGGATGCAAAGTTGATTTGATTTTTATAAATACAATTATTATTAAACATTAAAAGTGAGTTCAATTAACTCCACTACAACCGAATACAAATAAAAAGTGGTTTGTTGTATGGCAAAGTGGTTTGTTTTATGGCAAACCATGTTTGATGTTTAAGTGTCTATTTAGAAAACTGTATTGGATGCAATGTTGATTTGATTTTTATAAATACAATTATTATTAAACATTAAAGGTGAACTTAATTAATCTCTCTCTTCATTATTTTGGATGTCCAAATGTTCAAAAGGTATAATTTTCTCATTTTCAAAGAAATAATTACATTTCAATTTCACTATAAATAAATAAAAAATACATTTCATTTATAGTGTGAATAAATGGTTTTAGTGGAGATCAAGATCAAAGTTAAGTGAATCTGTATGAGTTTTTATGGTGATTAAAATTATGATGTCAATTTTATGATTATGTGTAATGAAAAATTATGAATTAAAGAAAACATATAAAAATATATTATTCTGTGTAGTGTTATCTTCTGGAGTCATCGCATTCATGTTTGTTGGCGTCGATGTTTCGAACCAAACTCTGTGGTTTATTATCAGGATTAGATCCATGATAATGAACCACAGAGGTTGGTTCGAAACGTCGATTCCAACAAACATGAATGCAATGGCTCTGAAAGATAACACTACACAGAATATAGATCATAGAAGCCTCAAGTCAATAATATATTATTGTTCAAAAAAGTTGTTTGAAAACAAATATGGAGATCATGATACTAGGAAGAGAAATGGGGTGCATAGAAGATATCCTTTAATACTTGTTTTTTGAAATACAACTTTTCTTGCCCATGTTGCCTTATGTTAATATCCCACCCACTTTGTACTTAGGTGGTCTTTTGAACGTTTCTTCATACTTATTTAGGAAGGGGCACATGTCTCATCCAAACTCTCGAAGGAAAGCTATTATTCACCCTGATTCATATATCATTCTTAAACTCCTTAATAAATACTGAAAGAACTCATCTCCCATTACCATTCTCCATCCTCCCATTTAAATGTTCTTTCTCTCTTTGCTCACAAAGGAACTTGTGTGAAACAATTATGGTTATCCATGTCATTGAAAAGAGAACCCCATGGAATTATGGTTATGAAAAGCTTCTAAAGGGTCGGGGCCTAGATACCAAGAAACGAGAGGAAATGGGATGGTTTTTAGGGAAAAAGTATGTTTGGAATGCCCATAAGAGTTGAAGCAAACACTAGTAAAATTTGTGACATTGCTTGAGCCAATTGGCCTCCTCCAAATCATTCCAAAATAGAAAAATAGAGATCTTGCACTCTTTTTGCTTGTAATATAAGGGAAGAAGGTCATTGAGGAATTGTGGGGTAGAGGAAGGAATAGATTCTATTATTGAGGAGAAGAGAGATCTATAGTCATTGATGGCAAGATATTGGGATCCTTCCTAGGGTTGTAATTATGGGGTCAAAGGGCCCACTAAAGTAGTAATGGCATAGTTATGTTAGTCATTCAATTTTAAGTGGATTAGGCTTATTATGGATGTTAAAAAAATAATGACCACTATTTAGTTAGCATGGAATAAATGTAATGTGGTCTCATAAGAAAAGGTATATTAAGTAGTTAGTACTTATGATTAGGGTTCATTACTTAGTTATAATGTAGGATGGAGTCTCCCTTATGGATGGGTATTTTAGTATTTTGTATTTGAGTTCAACTCACTTAGAGGTCACCATACCTAAACAAGAAAGTGAGCAATAGTAAATTTCTTCCATAAAGGATCATTATATAGTGTTGTTTCTAGGATCAGGAAACACTGAGAGAAGTGGTGTTTTCTAAAGACACTGTTGCTTGTGATCCCATTGGA
This sequence comes from Pinus taeda, assembly GCA_000404065.3. NCBI lineage: Eukaryota > Viridiplantae > Streptophyta > Pinopsida > Pinales > Pinaceae > Pinus > Pinus taeda. Next base: position 20,187 of record APFE031071758.1, read on the forward strand.
CACTGGGATAAATTTACCTAGTGTCTTTCCACATTTAAATAGGTTATATTAGAGATTAATACTACCCCCCCAATAATACCCACTTTTACAGGCTCTCTGGGGTCAAAATTAGATGAGTGTCACTATGATATGACCCAACCACCAAGTTCTAGTTATGGAAGTGGGATCGATGAACCAACAACTTACAACCATATCTTAGGGACTACAGACCACTCAAGAGTCTGCAAACCACCCGAGGTGATCAATCCCTGAGCTAGAACTCTTTTTCATAAGGGAAACTCCTCAAGCGCACCCATAACATTGCATGCATGCATTTCGGAGGATATAACCACACTCATAGACCTAGATGCCAACACTAATGACCTAAATTCCTTAGTTCAGTGCATACGATCGCGAGATCTCTACCAATTTTCAGGAAAGCCTCTAGACTGCTACCCAGAAGTGTTTGTAACTTTCCAGAATCATGCCAATAAGGACAACAATACTAAACAAACATAACTTGAGCTAGATCTTGACCAATACATGCCTAATGCAAGATAGACATTTTGTCAAACACATGACAAACGCATAAGCTACAAATCATGAATGCATATCTGATCATAATCCTCTGAACTACATCCGAGAACAACCAAGAAGGACTAATGCCCTGTCAAGCTAGTTGCAATAACACTTGTCATGCATTCATAAACCATTCAATAACTTATCAAATCATGAGAGAGATCCATAGTTATAGCACATCATAAATCCAAGCATATAATCAACATATAACCAAAATAGAAACTATGAAAAATCAGCCATAAGATCATTATAATAATCTATACAAGTGCTGATAGATCACAATATGAAAATAGATCATATTAACATATGAAAATTCCAACCAAATCATGGACTTCCACGTACCACTCAGCCATATATTGGGTTGAAAAAATCTCTTTTTCATCCAATCACCCTTGCACCATATTTCAAGCATGAATGTAGGATAAAAGGGTTAAACCAAAATAAAACCAACCAGGGCTTCCAAAGGCCAAACCACCTTAACCCTCAAGCACAATATTTCACATATATGGTCCAGAAATCACTAATATCAATTGTATTGGTCTCTACCCAAGTTTTCCAGGGCTCCAAGAACTAGTAATTAAACCCAGGGCATCCAGGAAACCTGGAACACCCTTCTCCCACATTTACACAAGCTAATCAATCCACTAGGGTAAACATGTGACGAAGAGTTACTATGATATGATTCAACTCCCAAATTATAGTTAAAGAAGTGGAACTAACATGACAAGACCAATCTAACCTTCCATAGATGCTAGAGAACCTTCAAGAGCCAACTAACCCTTCCAGGTGACTAACCCCTTAAACAACATATTGTTTTGTTGAACTAGAGCCAAAGTTGCATTGATGACAAGGAATGCATGCGACTAAGACCCTCCAGTCACTCCCATAGTAAGGCATCCATGTGACTATGGCCTTTTTCAGGCATTTCTATGCTAGTGACCCTCGATTCTGAGCCACTCTTTCAGGGCTAGGTCTTAGGCCACTACCCAGAACTTCATGAAACTTCCAGAAATGATAAATAACATTGAATAAGATTACTAATGTACACTATTGAACAAGGAATTGACTTGACCCCCACTATCCATGCCACACATTTCCTCAAACATATTGTAAACATGTAATCTATAGGTCATATCAACAAATCTAAGCATAGGGATTTCATATTTATCTAAGAGTCGTCAAAGTGAACCAATATCTCCTCCCAATAGCTGAAATGTTATCCTATTAGGTCATTCATTCATTAACATTTCATATACTAACCAAAACATGATGAGATCCATAACTCAAGTCTATCATAAACCATGCTCATAACCAACACATAACTAGAGATATATCAATGAGGAAACAACTGTTAAATCCACATAATGAAAAGTACATTTAACCATAAAATACAAGAGGAATATATCTCTTATTAACATATGCAAATGCAACCAGGTCTCAGAGTTCCACATACCACCTGACCATTGATTGGGTTGAACCAAATCTTTCTTTCAGTTAATCACCCTAGTGCCATATTCCAAGCATGAATGTGGGATCTAATGAAACAACTCGAATAACACCAAAGCAAGGCTTCTAGAGGCTAAACCACCTCAACCCTCAACCAATGATTCCGCCTCACAGTCAGGCATCCTTAACCATCACCAGATCGGTCTCTACTAAAGTTATCTATGGCTCTAGAGCATTTGTTCCAACCAGGGCTTCTAGGATTAGTAACTCAACCCACAGTTGTTGTCGGGCTTCCAGTGCGTTTGTCCAACTAGGTTTTCCAGGACTAGAAGCTCAACCCACCAAGGGCTTCCAAAGCATTTGTCCAACCAAGGCTTCCAGGACCAGTAACTCAACCCAAGTTGTTAAAGGGCCTCCAGAGTGTTTCTCCAACTAAGGCTTCCAAGAACTAGTAACTTAATCCACAACCATAAGGAACACGAGAAACAACTAGAAAACAAAAGTAAACCCATAATAACATGACTATCTAGGAAATGGAAGGGCTAGGTAAAACCACTGTCAATGCAGGTAATTCTCCATACTAATGAAGGATCATAACTTAGGAACCACATGCATGTGCCATGCATGGAGAAACTAGAAAGGAAATCATACATGCAACTTAGTACATTCAAAGAAAGTTTGTTGTAGGTGTTGATCCCCTTGTCCTCTTGCGCTTTCATGCTTCTCCTTTTCCTTATTGCTCTAAATCCCAAGTATGCCACACTCCTCCAAGGGTTCTCCAAGAAAACTCTAGGTCTGAAAGAGTATGAGAGAGAGAATGGAATGAAAGTGCCAAGACTAAACTGACCAAAAGCCATGAACTGATCCTCATAATCCTTTTTATTAATGAGGCCTCTATTTTCTTCATTTCCCATTATTTTTCCTTCATTTTCCTCCTCACATGCAACCTATGACTCTTCACCTTCCTTTTCTCCTATTTTCATTATTTTCATAAATAAAATTTCCAATAAATTCCACTTTTCCATTGCCTTTTCCAATTTCCATAGCCATTAATTAATCACAAGTGATCCCTGTCACTATGTTTTTTCGCAACATTCAACTTGGAATACGTGTCCCATGACCATGTTTAATATTTTTCCTTTATTAGCTTTATTATATGAAGTTTTAACCCAAGGTTGTTACAGACTCCTCCCCTTAGGGGAAGACCATCCTCGGTGTTCAATGACACCTACAACTAGAAAAACCCCTGAAAAACATGATATACTGCTTATGGAGATTTATAACTTAGCTCATTGCAGTATTTACAATGATCAACCTATTGAAATCATAATCAATCATGATAAACATGAAAGCATGACAATCATACCGCTTATTGGAGCTTTATAGCATAGCTCATTGTGGTATTTACATCATACATATACATATACATGGACATGACCAAAATAGAACATTAAGACATATACCAAAACTTCTTTGCTTGAATCGACAAACAAGGAACGATACCTAGCCTGCATTTGATCAACCATCACCCATGTAGCTTCATTGGGCCCAAACTGCTTCCATTGCACTTTAACCTCATTGATTGCTTGGTTCCAGAGCATGAGCATATTTCTCTGCAAAATGCAGTGATGTTCAAGTTCGAATTATCCTTCTAGCTCCACCTGCAATACATATAATTCAATTACATGATCAACATATTTAACATAATTCTTAAGAAATCAAACATGGAAAACATCATGGAATTTCATTATCAAAGGCAATGCAAGTTGATAGGCCACAGGTTGAATCCTCTCAAAGATCTCGAAAGGCCCACAATATCGGGGTGCTAACTTCACACATGACCCAATCCTCAAGGAGCTCTTCATGGGATTTATGTGCAAATACACACATTCCAAAACTCAAAACTCATTAAACAACCTATGTTGATTTGCATAACTTTTATGCCTATCCTGTGCTACTTTTAAAATTTTGCATGATAACTTGCATCTCCTATTCCATCTCTTCCAACATGCCTCGTCCTATCAACACCATGTTAACTGGATCACTACAACTGATAGGAGTATTACAAATCTGCCCATAGAGTGCCTCAAATGGACTCATCCTCAATGACTCTTGATACCCATTGTTGTAAGAAAACTCAACCAGAGGTAGATACTCTTCCCACTTTCATTGTTGATGCATCTCATACATCCTCAACATGTCCTCTAGAATCTTGTTGACCCTCTTTGTCTATCCATCTGTCTGCAGAAGATAAATTGTACTGAAGGCCAACTTTGTACCCAAACCTGCAAATAACTATTTCCATAATCTCGAAGTGAACTAAGCATCCCTGTCTAACGCAACATTTTTCAGAACACCATGTAACCTCGCCACATATCTGATGAATACATGTGCCACATCACTAATTGAATATGCATACTTTATTGGAATGAAGTGCACTACATTTTTCAACTTGTCCACCACAACCATAATAGAATCATGTTGTCTATATTTCCTTGGAAAACATGTGATTAAATCCATGGAAATGAACTCCCATTTCCACTCGAGAATCAAAATCAGTTGTAGTAAACCACCTGGATGCTTAAACTCTACTTTTACCTGTTGACAATCCAAGCATCTAGCCACAAACTCCGCCACTTACTTCTTTAGATTTAGCCAATAATAAAATTTCTTCACTGCTATCAATGTTTTTTGATATCCTTGGTGACTTGAATATGACTTAGCATGAAATTCCCTCAAGATAAGCTTCTTGAGCTCACTCTTGTTTGGCACATCGATCATGTCCCTAAATCTAACCAATCCATCTGTTGAAGATGACAACCCACATCATGTTCACTTATACACTACTGTAACCTTTGCCTAAGCTCTCTATACCTATCATCTTGCTGACCTGCCTATAAGATTTGATCCTGTAAATATTTCCCATAAGAACTCATAGTTGAAATGTGATTTACCTGTATCCACCTCCTAAGAGCATCTGCAACCCTGTTCTCTTTACCTCTAATGTACCTGATCTCAAAGTCAAACTCACTAATCATGGACAACCATCTAGCTTGTCTAGCATTTATATTTGTTAGGTCAAATAGATAACCAATCCACTATGTTCACATTCATATGAACCTCCTGTCAAGAATATAGAGCCTCCACATATTCAATGCATGTATGATCGTTGCCAACTAAAGATCATGTGCGTGACATAGTTTTGCTCATGCTCATTCTGTTTCCTTGATTCATAGCACATTACGTGTCCTTCCTACATCAAGACTCCACCAAGTCCTCTCTTGCAATCATTTGGTCATGCCACAAACTCTTTATACGAATATGCAATCTTTAAAACTAGGGAATTTGTTAACAACTAATTCAACTACTCAAAAATCACTACGTATTCCTCTATCCATTTAAATTTCTTACCATTCCTTTGCAACGATGTAATAGGATAAGTATTCTATGAGAAATTCCTCATAAACCTCCTGTACTAACTTTCTAACCCCATAAATGACGTTAACTCATCCACATTCCTAGGAGATGCCCATTCCATGATAGTTTTTATCTTTTCTGGATCCATGGCTATTCCTTCCTTGGAAACCACATGTCCCAAGTAATGTACATTTGTCTGAAAGAAACTGCATTTTCTAAGCTTGGCATACAACTGATGCTCCCTTAGAAATCTCAATACTGCTATTAAATGTTCGGTATGTTATTCCTCATTCTTGGAATATATAAATATATCATCAATGAATACAATAAAAACTTATTTGGATAAGGATGCAATGCACTCATGAAGCACATAAAAGTAGCTGGAGCATTAGTAAAATCGAAAGGAACTACAACAAACTCATAATCCTCATACCTCGTCTTTAAAGTTGTCTTGTAAATATCCTCTTCTTTAATGCATACCTGATGGTATCCTGATCTTAAGTCAATCTTCGAGAACACTGCTTCTCCCTTCAACTGATCAAACAATTCATCATTCCTTAGAAACGTATACCTATTCGTTATTGTCACCTTCTTCAAATGCATGTAATCAGTGCATAACCTGGGAGTACCATCCTTCTTCTTTACAAACAATACCAGTGCACCCCATGGTAACACACTTGGCCTAATGTACCCCTTGTCAAGCATTTCCTTCAACTGTAGCTTCAATTCCATTAACTCTAGTGTTCTCATCCTGTATGGTGACCTTGATGTTGGTGCTACCCCTGGTACCAACTCAATAGAAAAGTCTACTTCCTTGTGAGGAAAAAATTATGAAATATCTATGGAAAATGCATCCTAAAACTGTTGTAGAATCGAGTACCTATTCAATACCTCTGCAACCTCAACATCCTTACCTTTATCACTAGAAATAAGCACTGCAAATAACACACACTCTTTCCTGCAACTGTGATTTTCTTGCATAGATGTAACTATTATGACTAATATAGCTTTCTTCTTAACCTGCAAGATTTGTTGCTCCCCATTGTCATCCAAGAACTCAATAGCCTTATCATAACAGTCTACCTTAGTCCTGTGAAGATATAGCCAGTGCATACCCAAAATCATTACTATATGATCCCAACGGAAGTGCATTCAAATGTGTGGATGTAGACATAACATTCAATTCAAATGCACAAGCTCTTACCCAATGATAAACTCTCTTCCTAGTACTTTTAGCTAACTACACTAACTAAGACTTTGCATGCACTTCTTTATTCAAACCACACTTATCCACCAAGTTAGGGCTAATATAACTACAATTAGATCTAGGGTCAATCAAAATAGAAACAACTTGATCACAAAGCTTATTTTCCATCTTGATAATATATGCTTGACAATCTTCCTGCATGTTATCCAATGTTGCATAAATCTGGGGAATACTTTATCCAACATCCCCTATTATCTATGCCTCCTAAGCACTGTAAATCTGCGGTCTGCCACCCTAATGTTCTGGACAATATCTCTTGCAATGATCCTTTCCACAAGTCCAACACTGTAAAGGCTTCCATCTTGCACCCTTGTTCTGCTCCTCAGACTAAAATTCTTATCCTTTTTCAGATGAATTGAACTTCTTAGGAAGTGCTACATTATCTTTTTTACCTGTGTCATGAGGCCTTGTTTTCTTCTTATCTCATTTACCTTTATTCTTTTCATTACCTCTCTAACCCTGCTTAGTCTCAAATTTGTGCTTTAATTGCTCATAACAATGCTTTATCTTCCTGATGGCTTCCTCCAATGATCTCGACTCATCAAACTCAATCCTGTATTTGAATTCTACCACCAACCCACTAATGAATCTCTGAATTTTTGCCTTCTCCTTGAGATAAGGCATATACCACAATAACTCCAAGAATCTGCTAGTGTACTCCTCATCGATCATGGCTCCCATATTCATCTCATAGAATTATTTTTCCTTCTCATCATAGTATCTCTCCAATAGATACTTCTTCTTGAATAGTCTCTCAAACTCACTCCAAGTCAACTCCTCTTCATGAATATCTCTAACGTTCTTTACATATTCCCACCATATATATTTTTTACCTTTAAGACTAAATGTAGTTATTCTAGCCTTCATGTTCGCTAAGTAATCATGCAACCTAAAGAACTTACTCATCCCAAGAAACCACGCTTCTGCGTCCTGTGACTTCTTCATCTCCGCATCAAATGTAGGTTCCTTTTCTTTCTTTAACCCATCTGAAAAATATCCTCTGTCATTCCTTCTGTAAGGATGATAATGACGATGATCATGATACCTATTATAACCAAAACGAGAATAGAACATGTTTCCATCACCGATCGTGTTTGGTGTATCAATGAATCTTCCATCTATGACTATGTCATCCCTATCTGACATGTGCCCACCATGAGACCGACTTTCATATGCCCCATTCATCCTATCCTCCTATCCATGATTGATTTTAACTGGTCCATGTCTTTGTAAGTCTGACAAGCTCTGAAGGATAACTACATTAACTTCTTCTTCTTTCTCCTCTGCCCTAGCAAGTATCTCTTGTGATTGAATGATTCAATCATTATCTTCTTTGCAACTCCTTATTTCTACCTTCAAACTTCTCAAAGTGTCTGCTATGTGAGGGGAGTACTCACCACCATGTTCCTCGTCTGATCTATAGGGAGAATCTCGGGAATTATAGTCTACCATTCCTATTATTCATTTTTTTCTTCTCTTCTTGCAAGGCATACTATGTCATCTAAACCAAATCATCAACAAACCAATGTACCTCAGTATAGTTCAGGGAGGATATCTCATCTGCAAGACCAACCAAATTAGCATAACATATGTATAATCATAATCACAACAATATATAGGCATCATCTCAATCACCATCCACTTAGAATGCTTGATGCCAAGTTCAACACCAACTAGACTCAATTCATGCATAATAACATAGGTATGACATGCATGCATACACAATACATACAAATACTGACATGCATTCATGACAAACATTTTCTGAGAACAACACCCTCAACTTCTACATGACTTCACAACGATAACCATGACCACCACCATGCATACACAACAAGCACATGGACCACAAGCATAATGAAACACATACAAATGTTTTGTACATATGAAAACACATTCATCAAGGAGATTGAAAACCAGACATCACCCAAGGAGAAGAGAACCATGCTCTGATACCACCCTATAACACCATACTCCCACATTTACCCAAGATAACCGGTCCATCAGGGTAAACATGTGATAAAGAGTTACTATGATATCATTCAAATCCACAAATACAGTTAAGGAAGTGGAACCAACAAGAAAAAACCAATCTGGCCTTCCAATGATGCTACGAAACCTTCAGGAGCCAACCAACCATTCCAGGTGACTAACCCATGAGACAACTTACTGTTTTATTGAACTAGAGCCCTAGTCATAGTGATGATAGGTCATGCATGTGAATGATAACCTCCAGTCGCTCCCACAGAAAGGCATCCATGTGATTGTGGCCTTTATCAAGCAGCTTTGTGCTAGCAACCTCGGATTCTAAACCACTTTTTTAGGGCTAGGTCTCAAGCCACTATCCAGAACTTCATGAAACTTCTAGAAATGATAAATAGCATTGAAAAAATGTTACTAATGTAAACACTTGAATAAGTACTTGACCTGACATGCACTATCCATGTCAATAATTCCATCAAATATATCGTAAACATGTAATCTATAGGTCATAACAAGATATCTAAGCATATGGATCTCATACTCATCTAAGAATCATCAGTGAGAACCAATATCCCCTCCCAATAGTTGCAATGCTATTTATTAGGTCATTCATTCATTAACATTTAATATAATAACCGAAACATGATGAGATCCATAACTCAAGTTTGTCATAAACCATGCTCATAACCAGCATATAAGCATAGATATATCAATGAAGAAACAACCATTAAAGCCACATAATGACAAGTATATTTACCCATGTAATACAATAGGAGAAGAGCTCTTATTAACATATGCAAATACAAACAGGACTCAAATTTCGATGTACCATCTGACCATATATTGGGTTAAACCAAATATTTCTTTCAGCCAATCACCCTTATGCCATATTCCAAGCATGAATGTGGGATCTCATGAAACAACTCGAACAAAACCAAACGACGCTTCCAAAGGCTAAAACACCTCAATCCTCAACGAAATACTCCACCTCACTGTCAAATATCACTAACCATCACCATATCAGTCTCTGTCGAAGTTGTCCAGGACTCTAGAGAATTTGTTCCAACCAGGGCTTCCAGGACTAGTAAATCAACCCACAACTATGTCGGGCTTCCTGAGAATTTTTCTAACCAGGGATTTCAGGACTAGTAACTCAACCCACTAAGGGCTTCTAGAGTGTTTTTCCAAGGAGGACTTCTAAGACTAGTAACTCAACCCAAGTTGTTACAGGGCTTCCAGAGTGTTTTTCCAACCAATGCTTCTAGGAACTAGTAACTCAACCCACAACCATGAGGAACATGAGAACCAAAAAAAAAAAAAGTAAACCCACAACACCATGGCTATCTTGGAAATGGAAAGGCTAGGAAAAACCACTATCAACCCATGAAATTCTCCATGCAAATGACATATCATAACCAAGGAACCACATGCATGCCAAAACTAGCAAGGAAACCATACATGCAAATTGGTACTTGCAAAGAAAATCCGTTGTAGTTGTCGATCCCGTTGTCCTCTTGCGCTTTCCTACTTTTCTATTGTCTTCTTGCTCCAAATCCCAAGTATTCCACACTCCTCCAAGAGTTCTTCAAGAAAACTCTAAGTTTCCAATAATATGAGAGAGAGAATAGAATGAGAGTGCCAAGATTGAACTGACCAAAAGCCATGAACTGATCCTCAAAATCCTTTTTATTAATGAGACCTCTATTTTATTCATTTTCCATTATTTTTCCTTCATTTTCCTCCTTACATGAAATGTGTGACTCTTCACCTTCCTTTTCTCCTATTTTCATTATTTTCATAAATAAAATGCCAATAAATGCCACTATTCCTTTCCAAATCCTTCGTCATTGCCTTTTCCTTTGCCAATAAATGCCACTTTTTATTTGCCAATTTCCATAGCCATTAATTAATCACAAGTGATCCCCGTCACTATGTTTTTTCACAACATTCATCTTGGAATATGTGTCCCATGGCCATGGTTATTATTTTTCCTTTATTAACTTTATTACATGAAGTTTTAACCCAGGGCGGTTACAAAATCTGAGTTGTTTCAGTGCTCCAGAGTGTTTGTCCCAAGCCATAGGCTCCAGGGACTAGTAACTCAACCCATAGCCTTTAAGGAAGCCAAGTTGTTTTAGAATTCCAGATAATTTATTCCAACCCACCGCCATAGGAAACCAGAGAAATAATCAGAAAAATAGATGTGGAACCTGCTACTCCATGTTATCTAGGAAATGAAAAGACAAGGCTGAAACCACTGTCATTCGAGGAAAATCTCCATGCCAATGACAACACATAACCAAGGAACCACATTCATATACCATGCATCCAAAAACCAACATGGAGATCACACATGCAACATGTTACCTTTGAAGTAAGTATGTTGCAATTGCTGATCCAAATGTCTCCTTGTGCTTCCTTGCTTTGCTTTACTTTCTTTCTCCAATCCAAGTGAATGCTAGAGTGCTCCAAGAATGCTCTAAGTTTTAAAGAGTATGAGAGAATGTGAGAATGAAAGGAGAGAGCCAAAATTAAACTGAGAAAAGCTGTGAACTATTTCTCTTATGCCTATTTATCATTGATGCCTCTCTTTTTCTTCATTTTCCTCTAATTTCCTTTACATGAAAATTTGTGTCTCTTTACTTTCCTTTTCTCCTATTTTCCTTTATTTTCATAATTAAATGTCATTTATTTCCTCTTTTCCTTTTCCAGTTCCTTTGCCAATTTCCATAGCCATTAATTAACCACAAGTGATGCCAACTATAATGTTTCCTACCATTCAGCTTGGAATACATGTCCCATGACCCTTGTCTTATTTTATTTCCATGGAAAATCAACCAGGGACTATTAAAAACCCCTCCCCCTTGGTGGAACACCATCATCGGTGTTCTATGACACTTATAAAAAATAAAACATACTTCTTATGGAGTTTTATAACACAACTTGATGCAATATTTACGACATACCAAACTGCTGAAAACATGACCATCATACTTCTTATTGGAGCTTTATAACACATCTCGATGCAATATTCACAACATACTGCTTATTGGAGCTTTATAACACAACTCATTGCAATATTTACAATGCACATATACATCTATATAATAAAAAAAACATAAGTTAAACACATTTTCTCAATCAACACATAAGGAAGGTTACATGGACCATAAGGAAGGTTACATGGATGTAGCTTCATCGGGTCCAAAGTGCTTCCACTACACTTTAACCGGCTCTATTGCTAGGTTCCAGAGCATGAGTTGTTTCTGCTGCAAAATGCAATAAGGGTCTGGCTTGAATTCTTCCTTTGGTTCCACCTGCAATACAAACCAATCAATCACATGATCAACATCCTGGACATATCTCTTACGTAACGAAACATAGAAAACATCATGGACTTTCACTATTGGTGGAAGTGCAAGTCATTATCTCATTGGTCCAATCCTCTCAAGGAACTCAAAAGGCTGACAATACTGAGGTACCAACTTGACACATGATCCAATCCTCAAGGAACTCCTCTTTGGTTTGATGTGCAAGTACACATGTTCCCCTACTTGAAACTCCTTGAATGCTCTATGCTAATTTGCATAACTCTTTAACATGTCCTCCACTGCCTTTAAATTATTTTTAATAACTTGCATCTCCTGCTCCATCTCCACCAACATACCTAGTCCAATCAACACCTTATTCACTGGATCACTCTAGCTGGTAGGAATATTACAACTCTGCCCATAAAGAGCTTCAAATAGACTCATCTTCAAGGACTCATGATACTCATTGTTATATGAAAACTCTGCCAATGGAAGATACTCCTCCAACTTCCTCTATTGATGCATGACATGCATCCTCAATAGGTCCTCAAGAATCCTGTTAACCCTCTATGTCTATCCACCTATCAATATATGATAAGATGTACTGAAAGCTAGCTCTGTCCCAAATCTTGAAAACAACTCCTTCCCAAACTTGGAAGTGAACTTGGCATCTCTATCTGATATGGTCTTCTTGGTAACACTATGTAATCTCACTATCTCCCTCATGAAGATCTAATCTACCTCACTAGCTGAATTATTAGACTTCACTACAATGAATTGATCTACCTTGCTCAACTTGTCAACACAACCATGATGGAATCATGTTGCCTAGATGTCCTTGGAAAACCTGTAATGAAGTCCATGGAAATGATCTCCCACTTCCAATTTGGAATCAGAATAGGCTACAACAAACCAGTTGGATGCTTGCATTTAGTTTTCACCTACTGACAGACCAAACATCTCGCAACAAATTCAACCACCTCTTTCTTCAAGCTAGGCCAATAATAAAAATTCTTAACAACTGTCAAAGTATTTTGATATCCTAGGTGAACCGAATATGACTTGACATGAAACTCCTTCAAGATAAGCTTCTTGAGTTCACTATTATCTCGCACATAAATCTTGTTCCTGAATCTTACCAAGCCATATCCCGTAAAATGATACTCCAACTCTCTATCACCTTAACCACGCTATTGTAATATTTGCTTCAATTGTTGGTACCTATCATCATACTACCCTGCATGGAAGATCCTCTCCTGCAAATTTGTCCCATTAGAGCTTATAGTTGAAATGTGATTCACCTACACACTCCTACTGAGAGCATATTCAACCCTAGTCTCCTTGCCTTTGATGTACCTAATCTCAAAATCATTCTCACTAAGGATATCCAACCATCTAGCTTGCCTGGCATTCAGATTGGGTTGGTCAAACAAGTACCTCCTCCAACTGTGATCACTCATCAAGGCAAACCTCCTACCAAGAATATAAGGTCTCCACATGTTCAATGCACGAATGATAGTTCCCAACTCAAGATCACGAGTCACATAGTTGTTCTCATGCTCATTCAGCTTCGTTGACTCATAGCATACCACCTGTCCTTCCTGCATCAAGACTCCACCAAGTCCTCCCTTGCAAGCATTTGACATACCACAAACTCCTTATCATGATCTGCAATATTCAAAACTGGAGAATTTGTAAGCAAATTCTTCAACAAATCAAAACTAGTTGCACACTCCTCAATCCATTCAAACTTCTTCCATTTTCTCCACAAATATGTAATAGGATACCCAATCTGTGAGAAGTTCCTGACGAACCTCCTGTAATAACCTACTAGTCCCATGAATGATCTGACCTCATCCATATTCCTAGAAGTTGGCTAATCCATGATAGCTTTAATCTTTTCCAAGTCCCCTGATATCCCCTCCATAGAAATAACATGTCCCAAGTAGTGAATCTGAGACTGAAAGAAACTACACTTAATGAGCTTGGCATACAACTAATGCTCTCTCAACAATCTCAATATTGTTTCCAGGTGCTCTGCATGCTCTTGCTCATTATTGGAGTATATCAATATATCATCAATAAACATTATCATAAACTTGTCTAGGTAAGGACAGAACACACTGTTCATCAAACACATAAAGGTGGCTAGAGAATTAGTAAAACCAAAAGTAACCATCACAAACTCACAATGTCCATACCACGTACAGAATGCAATATTGTAAATATATTCTTCCTTAATGTGCACCTGATGATATCTTGATCTCAGATCAACCTTCAAAAACATTGTTTCTCCCTTTAGTTGATCAAACAAATCATCAATCTGCGACAATGAATAAATGTTCTTGGTAGTCACTTTATTTATCTTCTTGTAATCAATGCATAATCTGGGAGTACTATCCTTCTTATTTACAAACAATAGTGGTGCACCGCAAGGTGACACACTTGGCTTTATGTATCCTTTATCAAGCATCTCCTTAAGCTGCACCTTCAATTCCACCAACTCCAGAGTGCTAATCATGTAAGGTGCCTTATATGTTTGTGTTTCTCCCAATATTAACTTAATAGAAAATACCATCTCTTTATGAGGAGGCAACTCTGAAATCTCTGCTGGAAATACATCCTGAAACTGTTACGAAACAAGATAATTCTTCAAGACTTCATCGTCCTCGACATATTCCCTTTGTCACTGGAAATTTAAAATGAAAAAAATACACATCCTTTCCGACAATTGTTCTCTGCTTGCATATATGTAACCATTCTCACTGATGTGGGATTCTTCTTTCCCTGCAAGATTCTCCTTTCTCCATCATTATCCAAGCACTCAATAGTCTTATCATAGCATTCTACCTTAGTCTTGTGAATGAAAAAATAATCCATGCCCAAAAGCATATTATATGATCCCAAAGGAAGCAAATTTAGATGTGATGATGTAGGCATACCATTCAGCTCAAATCCATAATATTTCACCTAATGATGAACACTTGTCTTGGTCCCTGTAGCCAATTGCACCAACCAAGATTTTGCATGCATTTATTTATTCAAGCAACAATTATTCGCTAGGTCAGGACTGATATAACTCTAGTTAGATCTAGGGTCAATAAAAATGGAGACAAATTGATTACAAATATTTCCTTCCATCTCAATAATGGATGCCTAATGATTAATCTGCATATTATCCACTACTGCATAAATACAAGGAATACCCTTCCCAACATCTCCAACTATTTGTTCCTCCTAGGAACTATAAATCTAAGGTATGCCACCATGCTGTGATGGGCACTCACTCCTGGGATGCTCTCCCCCACAAGTCCAACACCTCAAAGGCTTCCTACCATCACCTTTATTTTGCTCCTCAGGCTTAAATCCATGTCCTCTATCAACTGCATTGAACTTTTTGTATGGTGCCACATTCTCCTTGTCACCTGCATCCTAAGGTATTCATCGCTTCTTATCCCACTTTCTTTTAGTATTCTCATTACTTTTCCAATCCCGCTTAGGCTTATACTTTTTCTTTGACTACACATAACAATGCTCCATCTTCCTAATGAATCCCTCCAATGACCGAGGCTCATCATACTCAATCCGATCCTTAAATGGTAAAGGAAATCTACTGATGAACCTTTGGACCTTTGTCTTCTCATCCTTGAGGTAGGGAAAATACCTCAACATCTCTAGAAACTTGGTTGTGTACTCTTCATCTGTTAAGGAACCCATATTCAACTCATAGAACTCTTTGGTCTTTCCGTCATAATATCTCTTTGAAGTGTACTTCTTCATGAAGAGTCTTTTAAACTCACAGCAACTTATTTTGTCTACCCTGATGCCTTTGACACACTTCACATCTTCCCACCATATATCTGCTTTTCCCTTGAGACTGAAGGTAGTTATCTTGGCTTTTATGTTCTCTAAATACTCATGCAATATTGAGAACTTCTTCATTCCAATCAACCATGCTTTTGCATCTTTTGTTCTCTTCACTAGTACAAAATGGCTAATTAGTTACTAAGAAAATCAGTAAAATTTGCATATAAATGACCACTTTTGAGTCGGTGACCAATAGTAGTTAATTTACAGTATCTTATAACACAACCAACTTTGACTCATATCTAGCTTAATCCTTAATTGGTTGTCTCAATTTTATTGTCTAGTGGTATATTTAGTCATAAATTTGGCCTTTAATTTATTTATTGATCTAGTCATTAATTGCCACAATTAATGACCAAATACATAAAAAAAAATATGCTACTACATGATCACCACAGAAAACCAATTAATGACCAAAGAAATATGACTAAAATGTTGGTCATGTTATAAGATACTATAAATTAGCTACTAATAGTCATATATATGCAAATTTTAGTCATCGTTTGAAACGAATTAAATAAAACTAAATTTTGGTCATGTTATAAGATACTATAATTAGCTACTAGTAATCATATATATGCAAGTTTTAGTCATTATTTATAATCACAAATTTATCATTTACAATAATCATTTATCTTTTTTCAATAGTTCATATTCATTATATAAACAACTCATTTAGTAGTTTATATTAATTTCATTAATAATCATTATAAATGACTAATTTAGCAATTCTATATTCATTTTATTTGTATTCATCATTAATGAATATGAACTACTAATTTAGTAGTTTTAGACTGATTTTATGTGTTCATTATTAAACAACATAAATTAACTAGTATAATTTTGCGACTAAATTTAAAAAATGTCATACAATGTGCATGTTCATCTAATATGAAACACAAAGTTACATATGTTAGCTACAATACTAAAAAATATCAAGTAAAACTATAAATAATTTCAACCACATAAATTATATTATATGAAATGTCAAGTATTACAATATGAGTTTCCAACTTAATGTTGGTTGGACTACAATTTACACTTGAAATATTGTTTCATCACTTCAAAAATTTACACAATTGAATCGAATTACCAATTGAAACATTGTTTCATCACTTCAAATTCACTTCTTTCTTTCTCCACATATTTTCACACTAAAGTTATAAGCCATTGTATGGTTTAAGGCAATGACCTTTTAGCCCATGAAGAAGAGCCATCACAAGTAGTGAATGCTTGTTGCAAGTTGCTAGCTGGTGTAAATCCCTAGACCAGTGGCTCCAACACTCTAATTGTGCAACACTGATATGTTGCTTCAAAACCTAGATAACATAACAACAACAAAAAATTTCACTAATGGTACCGATAATGCATTACTAATTTAAAAAAGTCATCCCTTATTATTGCTGAATTATAGATTTGGAACTTTGCAAGTAACATGTCTTTCAAGAAGGAGATCTAACATCTTTCAGATCATAGGTGTCTATGCATCTCTTAATCGTGATGCTATATTCAGGAAGCATAGATTCTCCTAACCTTGGACCCAAAGAAAATATGCATGCCTACACTTCTATAAAGAGGGTGCGCATTTATGATAACTTTTATCAATCTTATGTACATTATATTATTCAGCAACTAAATATATAAAGCATTTAAATAAATAAGTAAATACCCCTGATGGTTAGTTTAATTGGTCAAGTTCCCATTGCTTAAATAACCTCACTAACGGGAGGTCATGGGATCAATTCTCCTCGACATCCTTGGGGTTAGGCTATGTTGATAAGCCAGTGGAAAGTGATCCCTTCGAGTGGATATTTCGAGATATTTCCTTGAAAAAAATAATTAAATAACCATGAAAAAACAATAAAAATAAATAAAATAAAAAATAAAATAGCCATTAATGTAAACAATAAATTTCTCTACATTGATGTTGACCCTAGCACATCCATATTTCAAAAAACGACAAGAAAGTATGCCATCTATAGCCCATTTTCCAATTTGTAGGTATGTAAAAAAAACATGATATGAAAGTATTAGTTTCTAAACTAGAATATTATATGCATCAATGACATAAGACAGTAATACCTATATTTTTTCTATAATAAAGAAAAGTTCCTTCACCAATACATGTGCAAAGGAACGGTCTAAATTTTTGTCCATTCCAGCCACTATCTTAGATAACTCACGAAATAAATTTTCATGAGTTGATTTTGACTCCTTATCATTTGTTGTAATAGAAAGCTTCAATACAACACTCAATGAATAATCTAAAATCTTGTTGAGATATTGAATTTCTTGGCTTCCCGACTTCAATATCTAGATGAACAAAGCAAATATGGAAGTTAATCAAAATCCGCATCAATACAATGCCACAAAATAATTATCACTTCCAAAGAAATAACACTTAAGACAAGAGGTCCACATCGATGCTTTCAAGTAGTTTTTGCTTCCAACTTTTAGGAATCAATGAAAAAATCTTATCCTTGATTTCTTTCACAAGTCCGACAACCCAACTATAATCAGGATGATCCTACACAAAGGACTCTTCAACACCATTCCAGAAAGATTTAACTTGTGCCTGCAAAACATATGTGAAGGAACTAAATTATCTTCTTACTTCATCCAAAAGAAGACCAAGTCCTACCTTTCAACAAATTCTTATTGTCCTCACCTTAATTTTATCATAACCTTTATTTATCCCATAGAGAATGTTAGCCAATGATCTATCTCTGTCATTTAGAATATCATTAACCATAATTTCATTGTCATTTAACAATTTTTCCTCAACTGCATCTCCCAATCTATTGTTAGAGTTAACTTGGTGCTTGAGGAAGTTTCTATTCTAAAGTGTTTTTAAATAATGACTGCGCAACCCTCTTTGGTTTTCTATTATCACTTTCTTGGACATCAGAGGGACTATGAGATGGAAAGAATTATGCGAGGTAAAAAGGTGACATTGGTAGAGCTCCATTCTCCTTTGATTCCATAAATTTAGCTCGTGCATTTGATAGTGCCATTTTCATCCTTGTTTCTCCATCACTTCCATTCAAATGAAAAACCCTTTCTCACAAAAGTTATTGATCTTCCATAACCTATAAAATGCATGTAATGGTGAGAATTTAGACTCAAAATGGGTTTATAGAATTAATAATAATAAAAAAACACCTATTGATATTGAAGTAGGTACTCCATACTAAGCAAAGATATTAACCTGTCTTAATAGGATTAATTAATGGTAGATAAAAGACAAAAGGACCATTTGAGTAGGTGGCTTTCATAAGTCCAGTATTTTCTCAAAGGTTTTAACTTAGAATACAAATAAATAATACAAAACCAGCTTCTATAGCAAACCAACAACCATGAGTTACTAAGGTGTACTAATAGTAATTAGTGGCTTTTACAATCCCAAATCTATGAAAGCCAATGTATAT
>APFE031071764.1:0-17244 GCA_000404065.3 Pinus taeda
TTGTGCTCTTTTCCTTCCGATCCAACTTCTTCCATTCTTCATCGGTCACTCCCGTTGGTTTAGTACCCCGATCTACCGCGATCCACTGATCTTTATCCACCAACAGATCCTCCATCTTGAGTTTCCACAACTCAAAACTCTGACCATTGAACTTCTCAAATCTCTATCTTTCCGTTGCTCGCCATCTTCTTTCACCACCAGAATCGATCTCGCAGATCTCCCACTGAACAGGAGTCTACCACAGGCCCGACGCGGAAACCCTCAGCAACAAAGGCGTCCTGAAGCCAAAACATTCGAATACCAAATGTAGGTTTTAACCCCGTACAAAATTACCTGCATACGAATTCTAAATCACAGGAAAAATAAAAATGCGAGAGCATAACACATAAAACACATATACACAGAGATTTCCCACTGGATCTCAAACCGAGACTACCAGCTTGATTTTTCATTATATTCCTTTCAATGTTACAATACATATTTATACATGCCGAAGCATCCAATACCATGGACCGAAAACCATCGAGTCCAAAACTGTGGACCGAAAACCATAGGTAGGTTCGCCCAACCTAATATAGGGTCATGGAAAGAATATAACACAACCCAACAACAGTGAAACTCGTTCTTGTCTACATGGACAAGTTTGTCGCTATTGGTTTTAATGAGTTTAACAACAAAGATAACTCGGTCCTTTTTCAATTTTAGAGAGTCTGAAAAGGGATAGAAATAAAACTCCAGGAATCCTTTTTCGTCATATAATCCCTTAAGTCTGAAAAATTATAAAATCATACGAAAGGGATGAATTTTCGATAGTTTTAACGAGCCGAACAAGACAAGCACTCGATATTTTTGTGTAATGATCCCTCAGGTCCAAAAATATTAAAATCTAGAGGAGGGATAGCACTTCTGATCGTTTTAACGAGCTGGAGAGGCCAATTTCTCGGCAATCTTTTCATATTTTACGAGTCAGATGAAAAGAGCTTAAAGGAGACTCATTTTTTGAGGAACGAGTGATATTTTCGAGTAGCAGCTGGTTCCAGGTAAGCTTTGGAACTTTCCAATCATGGCAGTGTCAAGAGGATGGCTAACAGAATCACTTATCGCAGTTGTTCCTCAAAAGGGTAAACAATCAAATGGAGGCATATGATCGGCGAAAACAAAGTGGAGGTGATGGTAAGAACACGACCAAGGCTCAAAAGCTGATGATAATGCGTTCGCAATGGTTATTTACCGGAGGTGGGTTCATTTTTTAATGAGCTTAAACTTTGGCG
This sequence comes from Pinus taeda, assembly GCA_000404065.3. Lineage (NCBI taxonomy): Eukaryota > Viridiplantae > Streptophyta > Pinopsida > Pinales > Pinaceae > Pinus > Pinus taeda. Next base: position 1,272 of record APFE031071764.1, read on the forward strand.
GAACATTTGCTCATTGCTAGGTTTAATTTTTAACGAGCTTGAACTTTGCGTAAAACTGCTCGTGCCAGTCGTATAATAAGGATATCTCATTGATAGGTTCATTTTTTAGGGAGCTTGCACCATTCGAAACTTTGCTCTAGATCATTTCATTACGCAAGCTAGGAACGACCAACTACTATCCTAGGGGTTAATTAACTACTAAGGTTAGGTAGGATAGCTTCTCGGTGGGAAACATCTCCTTTACTTTGCCATTTCCGTTGGTCCCGACAAAGGTGAATGGTTGGTCAGACTGATCACCTAACTTAAGCAGTTGAAGTTAGCAGAAACTATGGGGTTAGAGTTACATTGGTCACTTTTCACTTGCATGCAAAAAGGTTTGCATGCCCCCAAGTATAATCAAGTATAGTTTCCAGGTTACCGTTCAATTTGCAGACAAAACACTTGCTTTGTCGGGAAAGGCATACCTTCTGATGGAGGAATCCTTTTCCAGTCTGATCCATTTTCCTAAATGGACAGGATAGTCTGACTAGTCATATACCTTATATCTGGGTTTTTCCTACCGAAGCAAACCAAGGTGCATGCCCCCTGGGTTTCAATCACAATCACCGAATCACTCGTGCTCATCACGTGGACGAACTGGAGATTGATGAGACATTGTTTGTGCAAAGAGACTAGTAAGGGATGGCATTTGACTATTAGCTATGTGTGAGCCGGGAGATGAAAGCTCGTCGACGAGCTGGACCACTCTACCTTCATGCCGAAAACACATCACTCAAAAGAGTGAGGAGATGATGGCTCCCATGCTATAAATGTAGTCACACCCAAGGAGTAGATTGTAATCCAAAGGTTCTTGGACTACCATTATGTTCAGGTAGACAGTTTTCCTTCTCAAAGTTATAGGAAAACTTGGAAGGATCCATAATGGTTGACTGGTTCCTTTGTCGAAGCCTGTCAGATTTCACATCTCAGGCAGAAGCGATGGCGAACCAAGTGCTTTCCAAGCAGTTGAGAAAAGGATACTCACTGAAGCCCCTTCATCTATGATGGTACCGACCATGACCATTCTATAAGCTTGTACAATGATTCGGAATGGTACATTAGACGGTATACGGGGTCTGCCTAGTAGATTCCAATTGAAGGAAAGGACTAGGTTTCTTGGAGGTGGGACCGAATAAACAGTCGGATACGACTCTGAGGAAATTCCTTCCTGCGGTAAAGGAACGGGTAGATTTCCCCCATGTTCATCAGAGTCTGTGTTTACAAAAAGAATTTGAACGGTGCAGTTCTCATTCTCTTTGGTGACTGTATCATCTGAAGATGGACCTTTTGAAGACAAAACTAGGTCAACTGCCATATCGACCTGTTGACTTTGGTCTGGTGTGGACTTAGAGGGTTTATCTTCAATGATAGATGCTTCGACCGACCACAAAGGTGTGTCAGTCAAATTTTCAACTAGCGATGAACTTGGCAAGAGTTTCTTGTATCCAGGAGGAATTCGTAGCAGTGAAGCAGGATGGTTGTCCGAGACTCTTTTACCTTCGTCTAGGAAGGGACAACGGTGGATGGCATGATCACCTTCACACAGTCTACAAGGAATTTTAGATCTTCCTTTTTGTCCAATGACTTCATTTTCACTAGTTGACGGTGTATTTTCAACATGATTGCCAGAGGTTGAAGACACCAGATTGTGCAAGCAGGGAGACCAATCCCTTAAGATCTTTGGGATGCAAGGACAATCTCGATGATAGTGGTCCCCTTTGCAAATGACACATGAAGATTTAGGTTTGGACAGTGCAGTGTGTGGATTTTCACTAGATGACGTATGGTTACCCCTTTTGGCCATTGGCTCCTTCTTCTTCTTCTCCTTCCCTTTCTTCTTCTTCTCAGTTACTTGGTTTTTAGTTTTACCAAGTTTACCAAGTGAAGAGGAAGGAGGAGAGGGAGAAACAAATGAAGTAGAAGGTTGGGGGGTAACTTTAGTATCATCTGGTTGCTAATTTGATTGCTCAATCCTACAAGGGACAATGTGGCCATATGAGGTGCACCAACATCTCCCCAAGAGGAGAAAGCACTAGGATTTCCCCCAAGGGGAAATCCTTGGTTGGTGGACTCCATTTTCTCAACCTAAGATCAACGAGGGAACAGTGACGTTGTTCTCATTAAAATAAATTTTATGAAGCTGTTGAAGGCCCCAAAAATCAGGTCAACAACAAGGGGGATACCCGCCCGGTCCGGAACTTGGTTGGCAGCTCCTTATCCATTTGGTATAGCGGGTCCGACTGGGGATATGGGATCAGTTTCCCAATTCAGTGTGTGTGTGTGAGAAAGATGGGTATTTCTGTTCTAAATGGAATACTTTTATCCTAATTCTAATCTATTGCTATGCTATTGTATTCTAGTAAACAAAAAAACATCAAAATTTATGCTAACCCGGGATTTGGTCTTTCTTTTATGCGATCTAAAAAGAATTCAAACAATAAATGGTAATAAAGATCATTCAGCTATTATAAGAAAAGAATTCAATAAAGATGAACTACTTCGTATAAAAAGTTAGACGAAACAGTTGTGAAAACTTATCGCATAATTGAGCTATTAATACACTAAACATAAACAAATAGTTATCACCGTAAAAAAGTACCAAATGATAACTCAAACATCCATGTTGTAATATATAAACAACTAAAAATTGAATATCACTTTAACGCATAAGCAAAAATGGTTAAGAGATAAAAGTACCATTTATAACTAGTCCTACTCATGGACGTTCAGTGACAATTGATTATCTCCTGAATTAACAACCACTAAAGAAAACAGAAGTGCAACATCAGTACAGATATCAATGCAAATATCAAATAAACCTTGTTCCATTCATTCAACAAACCTCCTCTGAGGGTGCAAAAGTGCATGTTTTGAGGACAAGTTTTTGATAAATTTCTGGACCCTTCTCTAAATGCATGAGAAGGGTTTAAATACTACTGACTAATTCTAAAAATAAATTATTACAAAAATAAAGGATGCGGTTTAAATGACCGTCCTGTTTTCAGGAAAATAAAATGAAATTAAAACTAAAATTAAACTATTTCTGTATTTGATCTCTGAAATCACATGTATGCAGCATCTGTTTAAGGAGAATCGGGTGGCTGACTTCCGCTTTAACTGGGCTGAGAAAACAGAATCTACAAGATTTGGTGCCATTTTCTCGGTTGAATTTATAATGCACTTAACAGTCATTCATTGGCTATGTGGCTTCACTGAGTATGTCCATTGACAATCCCAGTTTAACTTGCTTAGCCTTTGGATTACTTTGGCCTTTTCCTGAGCTCTCTATTTCCAATCTGCCTCTAGATGTTGTGCTTTCAGTAAGTACCTTGGAGTGGTCTCTGCGATCAAATTTTCCCCATGTAAATTTTCATTTACACAATCAATAAGTCTATTGGCCGCCGTGGGTGCTCCTTCTGCCGCCTGTTCTGCCCCTCTGATTTGCTCGTCCCATTTGTTAAAGAGCATTTCCTTGTGGTTTTCATTTATTCTTGGTGCACCTTCTCTTTTACCCTCGTCCATGTCTTGCCAAGCCAAATATTCAGTCACCCGTTTATCAATTAGATCATAGTCACTTCGCAAGTCTACCACTTGATTAGTGGTTTTATCACTGATTTCACAATAATGACTCCACTGTGATATCTTTTGGCCCAATGCTTCTTGTTGCTGTAGTAATTGTTCATTCAAGGAAATGGACTCCGCAATAAATTTTGTAAGATTAGGTTCGTCCTTGTGCATCTCTCTTAAATCCTGTAACTGCTTTCCTTTCTCATCCAAACTTTTCTGATACCCTCTCTGCATTTGCAGGAAGTCCTGCTGCAACTTTTCAAGTTGTTTCTGTGCTTCATTATTGGCATGGGCTTGTTGCAATTGTTGTTGCAGTACTAGTATCTGGTCTTCTCTTTCCTTTAGAAACTATTGTACCTCATATGCTTTGTCAATAGTAGCGGAGGCGTATGCTCCTGCGATCTGAGATAGTTTGGTGATATTTTCAGTAGGATTGCTAGTGGGATCTTTCCACAGGACGTCTAATTGTTCTGTGTTTTGAGAGAGCGTGCTTTCCAATTTCCTTTTCTTCCTTTGTTTTCTTACTACTTCTTTATGTTGTGGGCTATAAAATATATCTGGAGGAGTGATTTCTTCTACTTTTAGTACAAGCTCAGAGGATGGGGAAATAGGAATATGCTCCATATCTGAGACTTCGCTAACTGTTCTAGTGACTACTTCTTTTACTATCTGTACATTGTTGACATTTGTCTTCATGGTTTGCCCTTCAAGATTGATCAAGTCATTGAAGGTTTCCCATTCTTTGTCTAATTCAACTATGATTGGTGGTGCTTGGATGACGAGAGGGGGAGGATCTCTTTGCAGGGAGGCAATAACCTGCTGATGTAGAAGTCCTTTTGACTGGGCAGTATCCTTAACTGACCCTTCACTCTTATCTAGTTCATTTCTGGATCTTTTAAAGTGTTCAGACATTTCTCTTTCAGATTTGGACTTAGATCCATTGGTACTTGAACTTCCACTGAGGCTAACACTTGGAGTTGTTTCTCTTGAGGGTTTTAGGCATAGTTTCTCTAAAGGAATATTGGCTAGCCTTCTTTCCCTGTATGTTTTGAACCTTTGGAATTCTTTTGGAGGTAGTTGCAATTGGGCTGTGTGCAGAATTTCTTCCAATGTGTTTTTTTGTTGGAATATATCATCAAATAAATCTTTTTCTCTGGAGAACACCTTTATCTTGACTGCAGTTGTAAAATTGTGGGCGACCTCATGAGGGTCAAATGGCCTTGCTGTGAATTTGAATAGCTGTAAGCACGTGATATTCTTTACTTCTACAAAGGTGTGGCCTACATCGAATAGCGAGAAGGCCCCACAGGCTACAAGAAATTGTGGCCATATAGCCTTCTTTTTGTCTTTTAATTCTTTAGTTAGGCCACCTTCCCCATAGGTTTGATAGGCGATCTCTCAGGCTAAGAGTTTATCAGAGATATATAAAGGTAGGACATGAGGGGGTGCAGAACTTCCAAACACCCTAACATAAGTAAACAATTTTTCCCCGAACCATCTTGCGACAGTGAGGATGTCTACTTATGCTTCAGGCGAGCATCTCAGAGGGTCTTTATCGTATAAAATTCTATACAAGGGTAGCATAATTCCATGACAAATTTGGTAGAAGTATGGAGTGAACTGAGAGTCCCATAACTCTTTGTGATAGACATGGATGGATAAAGGGTCTTGTGTCGTCCACTTCCACCCCATAATAGGAAACTTAGAAACATAACATATTGCATCCATTATATATGTGGAAAGGTAAAAAGGATGATAGATTCCCTGAGTCACAACCCTTTTGGACCGGTAACTGACAATGGTTGTGACCAGGTTATCAGACAAAATTTTGGCCCAATCTACAATGGTGGCATTTGTGGCAGCATCCAGTAATGGTAGCCACTCGGATGAGAATTTGTTGATATCTGGCATTCCAAATATTTTACAGAGCATGGCAGTAGCAAAGCAGTATGGAGAGGTAAGGGAACCAGTACTATACATACCGTGCTTATCTTTCTTCAGCGTCTCGTCTCTCCTAGACTAGTCTTTGGTAGTTTCTACCAGGTCCGGGTTATCTTTTACAAATTTCTCTGTAAATTGTCTATTGTAGATTGCCTGTGGCTCTGGTAGATGATACATGAGCTTCAAATCCTACGCAGTGAATGAGCCAATGAGTCCTTGACCATGAACTTTGAACTGTCTATTTTTTATTTCTATGGTATCCAATATCCATTTGACCATGTCCGTGTATGGGAGGATTCTTGGCCTCGCTCCTATCCAATGTAAAAATGAGCAAGCTAGCTCTGCGAGGGATGCTTCAGAAGAACTTTGTGAGCCTGCAACAGTTATAACCTCCATTACTCTGGGATTCTCCTCTTCGAGCATATTATACATGCCTTCCCACGTAGCTATTCCCGCGTCTCTGTTACAAGCTGTGTCTGTATACAAAGGCGCCATTTTCTCTTCTTCGGAGCTCGGGGCTTTTCTTTTCTTTCCCATTTCAGCCTGCGTATTGTTTTGTATTGTCCTCTGCTCTCCGTGCCTGCAATTCACAAGTGAGGTGAAAATGAATGACAAGGAAGGGTCATAGGAAAGTTTTAAATGTCGCAGACATACCAAATATACCACCTTACATGAAATGTTCTTTGAAGAGAACGCACCCATATTCTAATAATAACTGACAGCTAACTCCTTTATTAGCATTTAAAGCGCATAACCATGATTCAACTTATGGAAACCACTTTTCTTAAATAATGAGCCCGAAAGATTTGAGATGGAGCGATTTTGCGATTTGCTATCGCAACATCGCAAAATCGCAAAATTGCAAAATCGCAACATCGCAAAATTGCAACATCGCAAAATCGCAACATCACAAAATCGCAACATCACTATGATATGATGTTGCAACGTCGCTTATCGCGAAATCGTGATCTCGTGATATCGCAATGTCGCAATATCGCAGATCGCAGGAATGTTAGGTATGACAAATTTTGTTAACACGTTCCTTGCGAGATGCGATCTTGCGATCGGCGCCATCGCACATTGGAGGACTTTTGAAGTGTTTTAAGTAAGTTATGCTGAATGCGATGCAATATTTGGTCATTACCATTATCTCATGAATATTGGGATTGTATTTGTGAGGTGGCATCCCGCTATTTTCTTGCGATGTGATTTCCCTTGATAAGATATTTTTTACCTTATCATAAACTTAGATTCTAAGAGTTTCCAAGGGGGCTTCCTAAGCTTATGATGGTAACTTTATTTGCGAAAAAGAAATGTAAATGCTACTTTGATTTCTTTGGATTTTATAACTAAGGATCCCCACTTATTTAGTATTAGCAATAACATTTCATAAGGAGGGGGGTTGTTGGTGGCCATAACAATTGGCGATTTACTTGGAAGAACCAATTATCTCTGTGTTTCTGTTGAATTTTATAAACTTGCAAAACAGAAAATTTCTCAGAAAGTTAAACTTTATTATGGAAAGATAAAGTACATTATGCTCTAATCTTTCAATGACATTTTGTTTCAGCTATTTTCAACTTCGATTGTTTGCTCCCTCAAGTTAGTCCTTGTATTTACATCATTCATTACTTGGTCTGTAAAGATAAAACAAAGTCTTCTCTGTAAACCTGTTTTTAAATATGCTCATTTGTCGTAGGTAGAGCCTCTGCTGCTAGCAGGCATTTATAGCCTCGACAAGGTTACTTGTTACCCAGCAATGATCCTGTATCCTACTTAAAGAAACCTACAACTCTCAAAGAAGAATCCACATCCACACTTATTGCTTTGATTTTATTTTTATTCTTAAAGAACAATGTCTTGGTTTGATAGGCAATTTATGACACATTCATTCTCTCGATTTATAACTTTGCTGAACAAGCTGGCTCGTGATGAGACCCCTTGCCTCTTGATTGTAACAATCTTGATTCATTTCCCTGTTGTGGTATGCAGTATTTGGCAAAGTCAGCAAGTTATAATATCTATGATTATGATAAGTTGGCTCGTGATGAGACCTCTCATTCTTCAAGATGAAGTGTATCCTTGGATTTTTCCTCTGAAAGTTGTGATTTCCTTAGGAGGGAGGAAGTCATTGTTTCCTTTAGATAGCTCTGGATGACAATGATAGAGTTTTTGGAAGTAGTTGTTCTACAGAGAATCTTTATTTTGTTATTGATACCTTTCATTGCACTGATATAAAACAATTTTTTCACTAAAGGTTATTTTCATCAAATTTTATGAAGTTGAAACTAGTGTCATATCTAGGTTAGAGTTTTTAACTGTATCTTTCAATAATAAAGATCAATTTTCCAAAAGATTTTCTATTTATACAAGTGAAAAATCAAAATCTAAAAGAGAGTTGGTGTCTTTTTCGTAAATGCCTAATGTAACCATTCACAACTGGTTTTATTATGGGAGAATTGCTTTGAGGATGATCAAAAAACTTTCTAATGAGAGAATTTTTCTTGTATACATATAAAATATGAAAAGGGTTAATTACTTCATTTATTTTTTTGACCTACAGACTAATTCAACTAATTCTACTCATATTCTAACAATATACTTGAAATTGACTAGGTGTAATCATATTTCCAGTGTAACCATTTTCTCATTTCCGTTCCTGCATATATATTCAGTTCAAATATTAGTACTAGAAACAAAACCCTTATTGAACTAAGAACATTAAATGTGGAATAAGAATGTATAACTATTGTTAGAATTTTATTTAGAATTTCCTTCTTATGAAATTTTCTTTCCCATTCAATACCTATTGGATCGTAGAAATCTGGATGGATTTCTATTAAGGAGTGATAAATGTTCAATGGAAGATATGACATGCCAGATTGAAAATATGATTTTTTGCATTCAAAGGCCTGGAAGTTATTATTAGTGTTTCATGAAAAAGTTGAACTTTTGACAATTTCTCGTGAAAGAAACGCTTCCAAACATATTTCTTTAAATGCATCAATGAAGGATGGATAGAAATATCTGAAATGAAATGAAAATTTGTTAATTAATAGATCCTTCTGTTGATATTGTCTTTGATAGGATGGAAGCTTTTGATCAATCATTGACATTGATTGAGGATGAAATTGAAATAGCTTCTCATGCTCTTGAAAAACTTCAGTTTTCCAACAGGGCCATACATCAATTGAATGTCTGATAGTATGGTGTTCAATATGCCAATGTAATGGATCAAAAGTCTGAAAATAAAAATCCGAAAACAAATTTGTTTTTGTACAAAATAGGTAAGAAGAAAAAAATAAAATAAAATCATTATCTGTACAACTAGAGTTATAACACAGTTGGGATTGTTCTGTAATGATTTCTCTTTCACAAGGATTGGCTATGATTATAGAATTTGAGTGATCCTGACTCCCATCTTGTGATTTAGAAAGGGAATCATGATTATGAACAGGCATGAAAGCTTGGTCATGATATGAATCATAGACTCGAATATTTTCTTGGGTAATGAAATCATGTAGATGATTTGCTGCTTTAGAATGAGGATCGGTTGAAATAGTTTATGTTTTAAAATACCTCTCATTCTCAGATATTGTTTGAAGTTCCTATTGATTCTCTCGAGATAAATCAACATCTTCAATGTCAAAGTAATCATCATAAATGACTTCACAAGATTCCCTAGGTTTCTTTTCAGTTTCATCCAGTATATTCAAACAACAAGGAATAAGGATTTCATGTCTGTTAATGGCAAAAGAATGTTCTCCAATTGTTTCTTTATCTTGGAAACCACTTAATGGTGATTCATTAAGACCAACCTCTGTATTTTCTGAAATATCATTAATATTGAGAGGGGAAAAAATATCATCATTAAAAATATCAGGATAAAGAGAAAAATGTGATTCTGAAGTAATGCAAGAAATATCTTTTTTTGAAAAATCTTGTGCACTATGTTCATCATAGATTTCAGGTTTTAGATCATACCTTGGTGTGCTTGTGTTTTTTGGAAGAAGATTACTTGGCTTTCCTGAATTTGGGATTTGCTTATCATGTAAAGATTCAGAAATCTGTTCAGTTGTTGGCATGATATTTTTTACCTTCATTTGTTGAGTTGTGATCATATTTTCTGAATTTTCCTCCAAGTTGCTTTCAGATTCCAAAGTGACCTTTCTTCCAAAATTGTTGCGTTTTTCTTCTTGTATTTGATTAGAAATGTCTTCTAAGCTTTGTAAAACTTTTTCATCACAATTAATTTGCTCATTCAAATTGGATTTCTGATTTATGTTGGAAGGGAATTGAACAAAGCTTGGACTAATTTCATATGAGTCGGGAATAGGAGGCAGTGAATAATTATGATCAACACAATCTAATGATTCTTCAGTTATGGGATCATTCTCAATATCAAATTTTAAACAATTCAGATGAAATCGAATATTAAAATCTCTAACGGACTCATCTTCTTTTCGTAGATATTCAATTTCATCATATACCTGATCATAATCATAGTAGTCGAATTTACAAACGAAAACCATGACAAATTGATCCCAGCTGTGAATTGAGGCAGCCGGAAGGGTTCTACACCAGTTTCTAGCTTCTGCTACAAATGTGAGAGTAAAAATTCTGCATAAAATGCCTTCGTCAATTCCTTGAAAAATAGAATTTGAAACTCCTTGAATAAATTGAAGGGCATGATTGAAAGCAGAAAAATTTCTCTTACCATTGAATTTTACCTGAGACAATAGTCTTACCACTTCGGGTGGAGTGTTGGGAGATGCACGAACATGGATGCAACTCCAAATTGGAAGTTTAAGAGAGGACATCCTAATTCAAATGGTAAAATTGAAAATAAATTCCAACAGACAACATGTTTCATCCCTCCTTCTAGTGCCAAATATGTTGAAGGCCCCGAAAATCAGGTCAACAATAAGGGGGATACCCGCCCGGTCCGGACCTTGGTTGGAAGCTCCTTATCCGTTTGGTATAGCGGGTCCGACTGGGGATATGGGACCAGTTTCCCAATTCAGTGTGTGTGTGTTTGAAAGATGGGTATTTCTATTCTAAATGGAATACTTTTATCCTAATTCTAATCTAATGCTATGCTATTGTATTCTAATAAACAGAAAAATATCAAAATTTATGGTAACCCGGGATGTGATCTTTCTTCTATGCGATCTAAAAAGATTTCAAACAATAAAGATCATTTAGCTATTATAAGAAAAGAATTCAATAAAGATGAACTACTTCGTATAAGAAGTTAGACGAAACAGTTGTGAAAACTTATCGCATAAATGAGCTATTCATACACTAAACATAAACAAATATTATCACCGTACAAAAGTGCAAATGATAACTCACAACATCCATGTGTAAATATAAACAACTAAAAACTGATATCAACCTTAAACGCATAAGCAAAAATGGTTAAGAGATAAAGTACATTTATAACTAGTCCTACTCAGAGCTTCAAGCGACAAATGATTATCTCTCCTGATTTAACATCCACTAAGAGTACAGAAGTGCAACATCAGTAGCAGATATCAAATGCAAATATCAAATAAACCTTGTTCCATTCATTCACCAAAACCTCCTCTGAGGGTGCAAAACTGCATGTTTTGAGGACAAGTTTTTGATAAATTTCTAGACCCTTCTCTAAATGAATGAGAAGGGTTTAAATACTACTGACTAATTCTAAAAATAAATTATTACAAAAACAAAGGATGCAGTTTAAATGACCGTCCTTTTTTCAGGAAAATAAAACGAAATTAAAACTAAAATTAAACTATTTCTGTATTTGATCTCTGAAATCACATGTATGCAGCATCTGTTCAAGGAGAGTTGGGTGGCTGACTTCCGCTTTTAACTGGGCTGAGAAAACATAATCTACAAGAGCTGGTGCCATTTTCTCGGTTGAATTTATAATGCACTTAACAATCATCCATTGGCTATGTGGCTTCACCAAGTATGTCCAGTAACAATCCCAGTTTAACTTGCTTAGCCTTTGGGTTACTTTGGCCTTTTCTTGAGCTCTCTGTTTCCAATCTGCCTCTAGCTTCTGTGTGTTCGGTAAGTATCCTGGAGTGGTCTTTGTGATCAAATTTTCCCTGTGTAAATTTTCATTTACACAATCAATAAGTCTGTTGGCCGCCGTGGCTGCTCCTTCTGCCGCCTGTTCTGCCCCTCTGATTTGCTCGTCCCATTTGTTAAAGAGCATTTCCTTGTGGTTTTCATTTATTCTTGGTGCACCTTCTCTTTTACCCTCGTTCGTGTCTTGCCAAGCCAAATATTCAGTCGCCCATTTATCAATTAGATCATAGTCACTTCGCAATTCTACCACTTGATTAGTGGTTTTATCATTGATTTCACAATAATGACTCCACTGTGATATCTTTTGGCCCAATGCTTCTTGTTGCTGTAGTAATTGTTCGTTCAAGGAAATGGACTCCGTAATAAATTCTGTAAGCTTAGGGTCGTCCTTCTGCATCTCTCTTAAATCCTGTAACTGCTTTCCTTTCTCATCCAAACTTTTCTGATACCCTATCTGCATTTGCTGGAAGTCGTGCTGCAACTTTTCACGCTGTTTCTGTGCTTCATTATTGGCGTGGGCTTGTTGCAATTGTTGTTGTAGTACTAGTATCTGGTCTTCCCTTTCCTTTAGCAATTTTTTTACCTCAGATGCTTTGTCAATAGTAGCGGAGGCGTATGCTCCTACGATCTGAGATAGTTTGGTGAGATTTTTAGTACGATTGCTAGTGCGATCTTTTCACAAGACGTCTAATTGTTCTATGTTTTGAGAGAGTGTGCTTTCCAATTTCCTTTTCTTCCTCTGTTTTCTTACTACTGCTTTATGCTGTGGGCTATAAAATATATCTAGACGAGGGATTTCTTCTACTTTTAGTACAAGCTCAGAGGATGGAGAAATAGGAATATGCTCCATATCTGAGACTTCGCTAACTGTTCTAGTGACTACTTCTTTTACTATATGTACATTGCTGACATTTGTCTTCATGGTTTGTCCTTCAAGATTGATCAAGTCCTTGAAGGTTTCCCATTCTTTGTCTAATTCAGCTATGATTGGTGGTGCTTGGATGACGAGAGGGGGAGGATCTCTTTGCGAGGAGGCAATAACCTGCTGATGTAGAAGTCATTTTGACTAGGCAGTATCCTTAACTGACCCTTCACTCTTATCTAGTTCATTTCCGGATCTTTTAGAGTGTTCAGACATTTCTTTTTCAGATTTGGACTTAGATCCGTTGGTACTTGAACTTCCACTGAGGCTAACACTTGGAGTTGGTTCTCTTGAGGGTTTTAGGCATAGTTTCTCTAAAGGAATACTGGCTAGCCTTCTTTCCCTTTATGTTTTGAACCTTTGGAATTCTTCTGGAGATAGTTGCAATTGGGCTGTGTGCAGAATTTCTTCCAATGTGTTTTTCTGTTGGAATATATCATCAAATAAATCCTTTTTCTCTGGAGAACTCCTTTATCTTGACTGCAGTTGTAAAATTGTGGGTGACCTCATGAGTGTCAAATGGCCTTGCTGTGAATTTGAATAGCTGTAAGCACGTGATATTCTTTACTTCTGCAAAGGTGTGGCCTACATCGAATAGAGAGAAGGCCCCACAAGCTACAGGAAACTATGGCCATATAGCCTTCTTTTTGTCTTTTAATTCTTTAGTTAGGCCACCTTCCCCACAAGTTTGATAAGTGATCTCTCGGGCTAAGAGTTTTTCAGGGATATATAACGGTAGGACATGAGGGGGTGCAAAACTTCCAAATACCCTGACATAAGTAAACAATTCTTCCCCGAACCATCTTGGGACAGTGAGTATGTCTACTTCTGCTTTAGGCAAGCATCTCGGAGGGTCTTTATCGTACAAAATTCTATACAAGGGTAGCATAATTCCATGACAAATTTGGTAGAAGTATGGAGTGAACTGAGAGTCCCATAACTCTTTGTGATAGACATGGATGGGTAAAGAGTCTTGTGTCATCCACTTCCAGCCCATAGCAGGAAACTTAGAAACATAACATATTGCGTCCATTATATATGCGGAAAGGTAAAAAGGAGGATAGATTCTCTGAGCCGCAGCTCTTTTGGACCAGTAACTGACAATGGTCGTGACCCGGTTATCAGACAAAATTTTGGCCCAATCTACAATGGTGGCATTTGTGGCAGCATCCAATAATGGTAGCCACTCGGATGAGAATTTGTTGATATCTGGCATTCCAAATATTCTACAGAACATGGCAGCAGCAAAGCAGTATGGAGAGGTAAGGGAACTAGTACTGTACATACCGTGTTTATCTTTCTTCAGCGACTCGTCTCTCCTAGACCAGTCTTTGGTAGTTTCTGCCAGGTCCGGGTTTTCTTTTACAAATTTCTCTGTAAATTGTCTATTGTAGATTGCCTATGGCTCTGGTAGATGATACATGAGCTTCAAATCTTGCGCAACGAATGAACCAATGAGTCCTTGACCATGAACTTTTAACTGTCTATTTTTTATTTCTGCGGTATCCAATATCCATTTGACCATATCCGTGTATGGGAGGATTCTTGGCCTCGCTCCTATCCGATGTAAAAATGAGCAAGCTAGCTCTGCGAGGGATGCTTCAGAAGAACTTTGTGAGCCTATAACAGTTGTAACCTCCATTACTCTGGGATTCTCCTCTTCAAGCATATTATACATGCCTTCCCATGTAGCTATTCCCGCGTCTCTGTTGTAAGCCGTGTCTGTATACAAAGGTGCCATTTTCTCTTCTTCGGAGCTCGGGGCTTTGCTTTTCTTTCCCATTTCAGCCTGCGTATTGTTTTGTATTTTCCTCTACTCTCTGTGCCTGCAATTCACAAGTGAGGTGAAAATGAATGACAAGGAAGGGTGATGGGAAAGTTTTAAATGCCGCAGACATACCAAATATAACACCTTACGTGAAATGTTCTTTGAAGAGCACGCACCCATATTCTATTAATAACTGACAGCTAACTCCTTTATTAGCATTTAAAGTGCATAACCATGAGTCAGCTTATGGAAACTACTTTTCTTAAATAATGAACCCGAAAGATTTGCAATGGAGCAATTTTGCAATTTTCTATTGCAACAGCACAAAATCGAAAAATCGCAACATCGCAACATCGCAAAATCGCAACATCTCTCTGATATGATGTCTCAATGTCGCTTATCTTGAAATTGTGATCTCATGATATCGCAATGTCGCAATATCGCAGATCGTAGGAATGTTATGTATGACAAATTTTGTTAACATGTTCCTTGCGAGATGCGATCTTGCGATTGGCGCCATCGCACATTTTCAGATTTTTGAAGTGTTTTAAGTAAGTTATGCTGAATGCGATGAGATATTTGGTCATTATCGTTATCTCACGAATATTGGGATTGTGTTTGTGAGGTGGCATCCCACTATTTTCTTGCGATGTGATTTCCCTTGATGAGATATTTTTTACCTTATCATAAACTTAGATTCTAAGAGTTTCCAAGGGGGCTTCCTAAGCTTATGATGGTAACTTTATTTGCGAAAAAGAAATGTAAACGCTACTTTGATTTCTTTGGATTTTATAACTAAGGGTCCCCACTTATTTAGCATTAGCAATAACATTTCATAAGGAGGGGGGTTATTGGTGGCCACAACAGAAGCTTTGACACAACTTGCTTTTTCAATTTTTAAGAGTCAAGAAAAAGCTAAAGATGACTCTAGTCACCTTGGATTTTTAATGAGCCTGAAGTGACAAGTGCTTAGATGGACCTTTTCCTTTAAGGAGTCTGAAAAGCAATGAAAGAGGCTACTCTGGAAATCTAGACAAAGGGATTACCAAACCAATCGCAAAACTGCAGAATACTTTTTACGGTACAACAATCAATCTTCCCGAATGTTGTGTTCAGTGCGTTTCAATTGATAGGGCGGCAGACACGGCTTCCTAAGGATAAAGGATATAACCTGTTGTGGTCTCCCAATATATACTCGACAGTACATGGGAGCACAAGTTTGTACTGGCACTTGTCTTCTCAAAGAGGAGGAATCACCCAACCTACAATGAAAGCGATAGTTACTAGGCTTTACGAGCCGGAATACGTCTCTAGCCTAGACTTCTAAATGTTGTGCGTTAGGTTCCAAAGTGTTTTTATGTTCATTGAATTTATTTTACAATTGATCTTTCTTAAGAAGTTTTCCTTTAAGGTTCACCCTGTGATGTAGATATACAATTCCTAAAAATTCAATCTAAGATGATAAACAGTCGTTTACTCTTCTTTTTTCAATGAAAATCCTAGTTATTAAGGAAAGAGTAGCGAGATTCTTTCAACATAGAGCAGAGAGCACAAACTAGATGCACTATCCTAAATCAAAATCAACAAGCAGTCTAAATGCAAATGCACATGCATGTATTTGTTTTCTGCTTTCTTAATGTGTGAATGACAAA
>APFE031071777.1:0-16853 GCA_000404065.3 Pinus taeda
TATCGTGACCGTCGGATTGTAAGTTACAAAATGTACAATGGTAAAGAAACACACTTTACCTAACTCTATACCTAACTCTATACTAGACCAAGTTGAACTTAACTATTTCCTATGTGTCGGAATATCCTAACATTTCATGCATGTCTTGAGTGAGAATAGAGCTAAAATGGTTATCTGACGTGATCCAAACCATCATTTATTCCAATAGTTCAGAGAAAAACATTGAAGATTATATGTTACTAAGCATCTCTGATCTGCAACCTAGGAGAGTTTCTTGGAGTGATAACATAATTGGCGTCGTTGCCGGGGAGAGGAAACTGAAGCACAGCTTCCTTGGGAAACGACATAGATCCATCTTTGATGATAGACAAAGTCTGGGCACTTTTTTGGTTGTAATCATCTATTTGGCGACTCTACTGGAGGTCGAACCTCATGGTGACTCCACTTCATAGTTTTTGCTTAGTTTGTGAGGCATACTCAGGTAAATCCTCAAAAGCTACAAGCTAACCCAGTGCCTGACCCTAAAAAAATCGTCAAAGAGAGAAAGGTATTGCAGAAAGGAGCATCAAGATCAGGTAAACCTAAACAATATTCTATATCTCTTCAAGAAAGGCTTGTAATAGAACAAGTACATGTTGAGAGTATTGCATCTAATACTAGCAGTGAAGAAAAAATCTCAGAGATTCATAAAGCTCCTTATTCTTTAGGTTCTCCTTTGTTGTAAGCCCAAAGGAAACCTCACCTCATATCCGTCATACTCCTTTAGTCCTATCAGTCACTCCTCAACCCTCTATCATTCAGACTTCCAGTACTCTTTTAGCCACCACAGCTATGGCAAGCCCACAAGCACCTACCAAAATGGAAAGAATCATTGCTGCTAGATATGGACCTCTAATACTGCCCACTCCTTTGAATGCCATGCCTATTGGAGAATATCAGAAATATAGGCCTAAGTTCACTGGGACTGAAGGTGTTACTGCTGAACAACATCTTGAGTCATTCTATAGCTATGTTGATAATCTAGACATTAGTGAAGATGATGTGTGGATGAGAGTGTTTGTCCAAAGCCTAGATGGGGAGGCTAGGAAATGGTTCGGAGAACTAACCCCAAGATCTATAGTAGATATTGAAGCTTCAGATGATGCATTCCTAAAGCATTGGGGGGATAAGAAAGATATCCTATACTACCACATTGAGTTTGGGAACTTAAAGAGGGAAAATGGTGAGTTGATGTCTGATTTTAATAAGAGGTTCAACCATATGTACAACAAGATACCAACTAAAGTAAAACCCACTACTACCTCTGCTAAACTCACCTATGCCAGTGCTTTTGATTCTGACTTCTGCCTACTGTTGAGAGAGAGGCAATGTGCTACTTTGGCTAACATGCAGTATGGAGCCTTGGAAGTGGAATCAAACATCATGGCTGCAGAGAAGCTCAAGGGAAATGTTGATAGAAGAAGACAGAGGAGTGAGTCTTCATCATCCTCTGATCCTAAGATAGATAAAATGACCAAAATGATCAAGTCATTAGTCTCTGAAATCTCTAAATTGAAGGTTGAGCAACACCCGGGGAAAGGAAGAATGCCTAATACCTTTGCCCCAAGAAATCCAAATCCAAATCCGTATAGAAGAACAAATGAGCAGTTGCATATTTTGCAAAGAAACAAAGGTGCTAATGAAGACCAAAGGGCGAAGGCTCCTTTTCAAAATACAGTCATGGAAGAAGAGAAGATTGAAGAAGATGATGAGCTCTATTGTCTGGAAGACAAAGGCAATGCTTCCTTTTTTACCTCAGCTACCTATGAAAAGTTATTATGCAATGATCAGATCAGCCAAGAATGGGATGGTAAAGCTATTCTACAAACTATATATCAGCAAAGATATAATTTGAGGTCAAAGATAAATAATGCCAAGGAAACTCTTGTTCAAAGAGTTGTTGTCCCTACAGTACTGCAAGCTAATAAGCAAAAACAACTAGCAGTTGATCCCATCATCCTCAAAGCTCTAGCTCATGAGGTAAGAGGCCTCGACAAGTCTCCTTCTCCTTTCTGTTTTCAATCAGAAATCCAGAAGCTAAGAATACCTATGCCTCTAATTGAACTAGTGAAGAATGAGTCCCTCAAAAGATCCATCCTCGAGGCCCTTAAGCCTAAAGCCATCCAAGCCTCCACTAACTATGTAAATCTACAAGATGACAAGCTAGATGTTATCCTCAGCCCAATGATTGAAAACTATGAAGATAACTCCCCATCATTCTATGTCTCTTTGACTATTCATGATAAAATCCTTCACAACTACCTTCTAGACATTGGAGCTAGCCATAATATAATGCCCAAGGCTGTCATGGATGAGTTGGATCTTGACATCACTAAGCCTTATCATGACCTATTTTCTTTTGACTCTAGAAAAGTGAAATGTCTAGGATTAATCAAGGACCTAGCCATCACCTTGTCTCAGTTGCCTATGAAAAGTATGATCATGGATATTGTGGTAGTTAAAGTACCTCCCAAGTTTGGCATGTTACTTTCTAGAGGTTGGATCAAGAGATTAGGTGGATCATTGCAAAATGATCTGTCTTATGCTACTATCCCAGTTTTCGGAGGTGAGAGCAAGAGATTATACAGAGAGGCGCGGTTGGCTTATATAACCAGCAATGAAAAGAATCCCACCAATCATCCCATATATCCTATCGACACTAATTTTGGAGCTTGTATCCTTCATATTGAAGAATCTCAGTTGGCCTCCACGCAGCTTAGGAAACTAGTTTTCCAGATTGCTGAGGAAGAAAAGCCACGAATTTGGGATATGTTTTTTTGTGGGGTTTGCTCTAAAGAAGCTGCAGGGGCAGCTATATTCCTTATGTCCCCAACATAGGAATACATTCATTTATCTTTCAAATTAACCTTTCAGGTCACAAACAACATCACAGAGTATGAAGCTTTGATTTTGGGCTTAAGCGCTACTAAAGAAATGGGTATCAAAGGCCTGAAATTGTTTGGAGATGTAGACCTCATTATTCAGCAGGTAAATAAAACTTTACAAGCTAAGCATCCAAGGCTGAAGGCATACAGACATGAGTTATGGAGGCTCAAGGATTCTTTTAATGATTTCAACATTTCTTATATTCCAAGAATGAAGAACCAGCGTGCCGACTCCCTTGTTGTCTCCACTAGCATGTTTATTCCTCCTTTGCCTCCTAAATTGACATATGAAGTGCAGGTAAAATACATACTGTATCTGCCTGACAATGTCAAATATTGGAGGGTTTTTGAAGATGATGACAAAATTAAAATATTTTTGCAAGTCATGGAGGAATTTTTTGAAACACACATCAATCAGGAAAATGAAGCCATGGGAGAATGCGGCCATCCCAAGCTAAAAAGAAAGATCGGTCGAGGAAGCATCATCCAGCTACCTAGTAATCACATACCAAAAGGATTGGTGCCTCTAGAGAAGATTTTCGATCATAACAACGTGCCCTATAAGCTGGCCAAAATAGAGAATGAGTCTGTTGTCCATAAACATAACATAGGGAGCTTAGCCCATCCGAATTTTATCAATCTGTCCACTCATTTGTATTCTACCCAGAATTCTGAGTATTGCGCCCTCATGAAGCAATTTGCTGATATTTTTTCCTGGGAATACAGTGATATTAAAACTTATGACGCAAACGTCATACAACATAAGATTCCAATGGAAAAGAATACCACCCCTTTTAAGCAAAAGCTAAGACCTATCAGCCCTCTCTTATTGCCTTTGATTGAGAAAGAGATCAAGAAGTTGTTGGATGCTAAAATTATAGTGCCCCTAAGGTATTGAAAATGGATAGCTAAACTTGTGGTAGTGAGAAAGAAAAATGAAGAAATCAGGTTTTGTGTTGATTTCAGAAATCTGAACAAGTGCTCTAAAAAAGATAACTATCCCCTGCCTAAAATGGAACACTTGCTGCAAAGAGTTTCAGGGGCTAGAGTCATGTCTTTCTTAGATGGATTTTCAGGTTATAATCAGATTGTTGTACATCCTAAAGATCAAGAAAAGACTGCCTTAACTACTCCTTAGGGCACTTTAATATACTCCAAGATGCCTTTCGGACTGATGAATGCTGGGGCTACTTTTCAGAGGGCCATGGACATAGCCTTTGTGGGAGAGAAGGACAAATTTGTCCTTATTTATCTTGATGACATAAAAGTCTCCTCTAGCAGCCACAAAGACCATTTACAGCATTTGAAGAAGGTCTTCCTAAAGTGCAGATAGTTTGGAATCTTAGTGAACCCAAAGAAGTCACAGTTTTCTCTAGAAGAAGGAAAACTCTTGGGACATATTGTTTCTATTGAAGGTGTAAAAACCGATCCAGCAAGGGTTCAAGTCATTTAGACATTGTCCATCCCAAGGTCAAAAAGGGACATTCAATCCTTCCTGGGTAAGATTAACTTTGTAAGGAGGTTCATTCCAAACTTTGCAGAGCTTGTAAAGCACATCATTTCCATGTTGAAGAAAGGAGTAGAAATAAAATGGACAGATGCTTCAAGAAGCTCTTTTGAAGCCATCAAGCAAGCCATCATGGAAGCTCCCACTCTAATCAGCCCAGATTACACTAAGGAGTTTTGTATCTTCTCTTTTTCCTCTTATGATACACTTGCAGCAGTTCTGTTGCAGAAAAATGATGAAGGCATAGAGCACCCTGTGGCCTTTTACAGCAAAACTTTAGTGGATGCCAAACTAAGGTATGACCTTATTGAAAAACAAGCTTATGTTCTTATAAAATCTTTAAAAGCATTCATAATTTATATTCTGCATTCCAAAGTGGTTGCATATGTACCTTCAGCCTCAGTAAAATATGTCTTAACACGGCCAGATATTGATGGGAAGAGAGCTAAATGGATTGTAAAATTCATAGAATTTAACATAGAGGTGAAGCCCACTAAGATTTTCAAAGGCCAGGGCTTGGCTAAACTTACGATTGAAGAAAATTGTAGCTTGTTAGATATAAATTCCATGGGTCTAAATTCAAATTATGAGCAAGCAGAGGGAGTAGCAGAAAAGCAAAAGTAGAATCAGTCTTTGGCTGAAAATCTAGCCACATGTGAATGGTATTACAACATAGTTCATTTTTTTCAAAAGCTAGAAGTCCCTCTTGGGCTTAGCTCATCAAGCTCGTGTCATTAAACTTAGATCTACCAAATTCTACATTAATAAAAATCTACTTTCTTGGAAAGACCCATTAGGAATCCTCTTGAGGTGTCTAGATAAAGAACAATTTGTGGAAGTCATGCACCAGTTCCATTCTAGCATCTATGGAGGGTATCATTATTGGAAAACCACAGCTCACAAAATCTTGAGGGATGGATATTATTGGCCTACTTTGTTCTCTGATGTGTTTTCTTTTGTAAAATCTTGTGACAAGTGTCAAAGGTTTGTAGGAAGATAGCGGCTAAAATCTCTGCCCTTGAAGCCAATACATGTCAATGGTCCCTTCCAACAGTGGGGCTTGGACTTTATAGGTGAGATCAACCCACATTCCAACAACCAACACAAATGGATCCTAGTAGCCACTGATTATTTCACCAAGTGGATTGAGGCTATATTCACTAAGAATGCCAATCATCAAGTTGTCATAAAGTTCTTCAATGAGAATATTTTCACTAGATTTCGTTGCCCAACCAAACTAGTCACTGATAATGCAGTAGCTTTCAAGGCAAAAGAATTGATGGACATGACTGAATCCATTGGCATTCAAGTGGTACATTCAAGTGGTGCATTCTACCTCATATTATCCTCAAGGCAATGGCTTGGCAGAATCATCTAATAAGAGTCTGATAAGGATAATCAAAAAATTGTTAGAGGACAACAAAAAGAGCTGGGATTCCAAGTTGAAGTTTGCACTATGGGTTGACAAAGTTACCATAAAAAATTCCATAGGGAATTCTCCATTCAGACTGGTTTATGGCACTGATGTTGTTTTCCCCATCCAGCTCATTCTCCCTGTGGCTAAGTTCTTGCAAGAAGAACAAGATGAAGAGAATGATATGGTAAGAAGAATGAATAACCTGGTTGAACTACAGTAGATCAGAGAGCAGTTGGTTGAGAAGTCAAAATCTCATCAGAACAAAATCAAAGAAACCTTTGACAAGAAGGCAAAGGTGGACAATTTCCAAGTTGGTGATTGGGTGCTTAAATGGGATGCATTTAAGGAAAAGAAAGGTAATCATGGCAAGTTTGACTCCTTATGGACAGGTCCGTTTATCATCGCTCAAATTCAGCAGAACAATACATTCATTCTGCATAGTCTGGAAGGAGGAGATACTTTTGGTAGCCCAATAAATGGGCAATTCTTGAAACTTTATTTCGTTTAAGGCTTTGAAGCCTTGTCATCGTAAATATGTTTTTCTAGTTTTTATTTCATTACCAAATAGACTCCATGCCCAATGGAACACTAGAAGGAAGATTTGACTTTGTTTCTTTCAAGAAAGGCATTGATCTGTGATCTTTGAAACCTCATAGGGAGGATTTCATCCCCAAAAGGAGCCAGTGTTAGCCTTGCCGGCAAAAGGCCCACAAATGGATCCATATAGGCTCATATAGTCTCCAAAGTTGCTTAAAAACATGCCAATAGGTCCATTAATGGGCTTGAAATCTTTAGCATTTGCTTAAAGATCATTCAAAATCAGAACTAACACAGGAGGAAAACCCTTAAAAGGGAGGAAAAACACTGTTGGGAGGCCAAAACACTAAAAAATCAATGAAAAACTACATATCGGAGGCTCTAACAGTCAAGGCATAGCAACCGTTGATCTGGCCAATCAAAGGCCCAGATCGAAGCTGTTAATCACAATCGGCACTATCACAGAAGAGGAATTAAGGAGGGGCGCAAGACACCACCAATCAGCGATCTCCAATGATCAGATCAGCAGGTCACATCGGTGGGGAACATATGCTATGTTATATATATATATATATATATATTATATATATATAATATATATATATATATATATATATAATATATATTAAAGGCTTGATCATTGAGCGATCAACGATTGCGATTGGATCACATTGTTGTATCACATCGACAGTATACCAAGGGGCGGGGCCTATGCAGATACATCAGTGCGACTCGATAGGCCTGACCTGACGTAATTATTTGCGATAATTCATATATTTTGAGATCTGCGCCCAAGATTTTTCAACGTTTTTTTTCAGTTTTGTGTGTTTTCGTTGTTTTAATGAAACACAAAGGGAACGGGGGACAGCGCCGATGCGATAAAGCCCAGACCAAAAAGGGTTTTGGAATAAAACTATATATATTTTGAAGTCCGAGGAAGCCCAAATCTTAATGTATTTCATGTATTTTTTAGTGTTTTCGCATATTTCATTGTGCAAAGGAAACACACATGCCAGGCCGAATGCCACTTGCGATGGCAGCAAGGCTGAACCCAATAAATAATTAAATCATATTTGAAGACCTTTGAAGTCCGAAAAGGATAGAGAAGGGCAGGATTTCTTAGTATTTGTTGTGTTTTCTGTTTATAACAGAAACAATCACTGGTTGTAGTATAAAGAGAAAACAAAGGCACGCAGACCCTTTCCATTACCTAACAAAGGCCAGGAGACATGGACAGAGCCCAGAAAGTGATCATGGACACCACAGCATGCTGCAGCCCAAAACAAAAAGTTCAGGGAGTTTAGACAGTGCAACAGCCACACCAACAAACATTATAGAGCATCTCTGGCATAGGAGAACTCCTAGACAGCACAACAAGCCACCAAAAATATCTGAAAGCGATTACTTTGCTATCAAAAGTGTTAGGATATTCCGACACATAGGAAATAGTTAAGTTCAACTTGGTCTAGTATAGAGTTAGGTATAGAGTTAGGTAAAGTGTGTTTCTTTACCGTTGTACATTTTGTAACTTACAATCCGATGGTCACGATATGTAGTGATCCGACGGTTCATTCTCTCCTTGGTATTATCGACACTTGATCCGTGGCTTGACACAAGATTGGTCCATGAATTCTATTTAAAGCGCATGGAGGGTCATTTGTAGGTTAACCATCCATGAGAGAAGCTTATGTAAATTTTCATTCTTTTATTAATAAATTGCCTGTAGTAGCCACGTTGGCGCAGGCCGTGGACTGTTTCCCTCTCTGAGGGTTTTAACCACGTCAAAATACTGGTGTAATGATCTGTGATCTATTTGTGAGCGGTGTCCTTCTGGTGTTCTGTCTGAGGAACTTACCTTGTAAATTCCTACACTTCATGTTATCAGGAAGCAGTAGATGATACAGATAGCAAAAAATGGAAAACGGATATGGAAGAAGAAATGGATTCCTTATCACAGAGCAATACCTGGGATCTTGTAGAACTTCCTGAAGGGAGAAGTGTTGTTGGACACAAATGGGTCTTGAAACTGAAACGGAATGTTGATGGATGTATCGAAAGGTATAAGGCAAGACTCGTAGCAAAAGGGTATTCTCAGGTTGAAGGTATCGACTTTCATGACCATTTTTCTCCAGCTGTAAAATTTGTTTTTACTCATACCGTGTTGGTACTAACTGCATTACTTAACCTTGAGTTAGCACAATTAGATGTTAAAACAACTTTTGCACATGGTGAATTGAATGAAGAGTTATATATGGAACAAATAGAAGTTTTTGTATAAGGTCATAGTAGAGGCTTAGTTTGTAAGCTCAGGAAATCATTGTATGGTCTGAGGCAGTCACTTAGACAATGGTACAAGAATTTTGAATCCTTCATGGTGAGCCAGAGCTTTATTAGAAGTGAGTATGATCATTGTATACACTTGAAAAGTTTCAATGGCATATTCATTATCTTATCTTTGTATGTTGACGATATGCTTATTGCAAGAAAAAGCATGGAAGAGATCAACAGGTTAAAGGCTCAACTCTCTAGGAAGTTTGATATGAAGGATCTTGGAGTAGCAAGAAATATATTGGGCATGGAGACACACGGAGATAGGAAAAATGGTAAGCTTTGGTTATCACAGCAGAAGTATGTGGAGAAAGTACTTGAAAAATTCTGTATGACAATGTGAAACCTGTTAATGTTCCATTACCTTTCCATTTTAAGCTTTCTTCGATTTTGAGTCCTAGAACTGATAAAGAAAAGTAGTATATGTCTCATGTACCATATGCAAATGTTGTAGGCAACTTAGTGTATGCAATGCTATCTACAAGCCATGACATTTCACATGTAGTTGCAGTTGTCAGCATGTTCATGGAAAATCCACATAAAGAACATTGGCGAGCAGTGAAATGGGTGCTTCGATATCTAAGAGGCACAAGTGACCATTGCATCATCTTTAATGGTAGTGAAGGATCAGTATGTAGATATGTAGATGCTGATTATGCAGGGGATTTGGACAAAAGAAGATCTACTACAGGTTATGTCTTTAATCTTGCAGGTGGAGCAATTAGTTGGATGTCAAAGCTTCAAGAAACAATTGCGGTGTCCACTACGGAAGCAGAATATATAACTGCTTTAGATGCCAATAAAGAGACAATCTAGTTAAAGGGTCTACTTGATGAGATTGGAAGGACGCAGGAAAAAGTGATTGTACTTTGTGATACTTAGAGTGCTAGTCACTTGCCTACAAATCCTACTTATAATAGCAGAACCAAGCACATTGATGTAAGGTATCATTTTCTAAGACATGTGATCGATGGCAGAACAGTAGCTCTTCAAAAGATCCATACATGTGAGAATTGTACAGACATATTCATAAAGCGAGTTACACTAGAGAAGCTGTGATGGTGTTTAGCTTCTCTTGGCTTGCAGAACAGATGATGAATGGGCATGGGCAAGGGATTAGGAAAAATGTTGTCAAGGTGGAGTTTGTTGGTAATTGACAACTAATTAATTGAAATTTGGGTAAATTGTATTAGTTATTGACAAGTTAGCTTCATACTGTATCAGTAGTTATGTAACCGAGGAGGGTCATATATAAAATTGATGAATGCCCGAACTATTGTAAGGAGAATCATTTATTGATTGAATAGAGATTCCAATCCCTTGCCCCGTTGATGTTTCCTTGACACCCTATCAGTGTTTTACCATGCAAATCATGAGTTTTTACTTGTATGTTTATGCTCAGTTGCATTCCCTTTCTTGGTTAAATTAACCTTTTTTCTTGATCAATAACCTATTTTATAACTACATAGGAAAAACCAATGACCAATTTATGAGGAGAAAGGTTTCTTTTGAACATGTATGCTATGTATGGAGCATTGAATGTGTTTTCCATGTGGCATGTTTTACTATAGTACTGATGTGTGTAAAGAAGCACACAAGTTCTGTGCATAAACCTAGTGGCCCATTCAACTCAATTGATTTTCGTGGATGCTACGAGAGGTGTAATATGCAAGTGTCCCACTACAACTTTTTTCAAAATATTTTCCTCAACAACAGTGCTTACGATTTGTTGTTAATGAAACTGATCACAGTCCCACTACTACTATGTGCCTACCGCCTTGGTCCGACTAGCCAATCCATGTGGAGATTTATTAAGCAACATAAGATCTTTGAAGCCTGCATGGAGATGTACCAAGAAACATCCATTAGAGAGAACCGATTGTGATACAACAAAACTTGCCAATCTAGATCTAATTGTAGATCTCACATTTGTTTCTTTTGTTGTACAATAAGTTTACAATTGTGCCAGATTTCCTAATTCAATGGTGCTCCTCTCTGAATGACTTCGATTCTCTAAAAGAATTTGGGATTCATGTGCTGATTTTTTGGGCTACCACAAACTCTTGAAAAAGGGATCCCGCTCTAAACAAATCAACATTAATAGCCAAGAGTGAGACAAGTAACCAAGGGCAAGAGTGGGGATCTGCCAACGACTAAGAAAATTTGAAATAGTTTCCCTCTTTGAATCTCAGATCAAAGCCCGATGTGGCCATGAAGCTCGCACATTACCGTGGACCATGAGTGTTAAATTTATGTTTTATGTCAAAAGCATTCGTCTCTAGCACTGATTCTCATGCGAGTGTCTGTCTTTTGTACTAGGATTGGAGCTTATACCCTTATGAAAATATGTTTTAGTTGTAATGCTTTATGAAATCATTGCTGGTTTAAGGCTTCGACTTGGTCCAAACTGTAATGTGATTTCCTTGGCTCTTATTGGAGTACAACATGTTTTTCTTCCTCAAGGAAATGGTTGTGGGTTTCACTATAGGTTTCTTTGGAGTATTGGTTATATATATATATGCTTACTATAGATATTTATTCTTCTAGCCAACAAAGTTAAGTTTATAGTTAGATTCAGAGCTGTCGTTATGGATCAATACAGACGTTCTCAGTATCAAAAATTGTAGCCTCTTTTAGAGAATTGTATCATAGAGAATTTGATTATTGTCAGTTATTTATTATAATAGAATTTATAATTAGAAGGAGCTATTGTAATGGAGGAAAATCCCATATTAATTTGGATGGCCTGTTTCTCGAAGAGGAAACATGGCTAGTACAACCAGAAACACGTTTATGGGCCATTACAGCAGAGTTTCCCTAGGCAGATTGACTTTTTTTTTTTTTTTTTAATTGGGTGACTAAAGTGGCTTCTAGTTGCATCTATATGCCTCTCTCATGTCATAAAAGTGACCTTTGCCTCATTCTCTCATCACACAATTGAACAACTAGTTTCTCTTGGAGCTTGGCGATTTAAGCAAAGGAGAAGAGAGGAAGAGTGCAGTGGTTTCAGCTAGGGTGTTTTCAACAGTGGGCAAAGGAGATTTCAGTAGCAAGAGTGAGAGATTTCAGTAGTTACGGCATTCTTGGTTTTATGGCTCAGCTACAGTATTCTTGGTTTTTTGGCTCAGCTACAATGATATTTCTCTTATCTTTTCTGGCATTCTAGGTAGTTTCAGCTACAGAAAATTAATTTGGGTAAGCAACATTCATTTTCTTAGTTTTTTTTCCAACTCTTTCTTCATTTTTTCAAGGTTTTATGTTGCCAAAAATATGAAAAAGGTTTTTTATTTACATATTTGTTTTTTTAATTTATTTTTGCAGCAATGGCTTCCAACCAAAGTGCAGCTACAAGTTCAAGCCCTATGCCCAACCCAAGGGTTGAATATTATCCTCTTTGGAGGGATGTTCAGAAGCTTCAAAAATATGGAGGTGGTGGCTCATGGGAATTGCGATGTAATCTTTGCAATAATTCGTACAAGGACTCCTACCCAAGAGTGAAGGCACATCTTTTGCATGGAGGAGGACAGGCGGCTGTGGATTCCACAAAAAGAATAGATCCATTTGTAAGGACAACATATCAAAGAGAGAAAAATGAGGCATATGTTATTAAGAGAAGGCATGATGAGCTTACTCAAGCTACTTGTTAAGCTCCATCTAACATTGAGCCAAGGATTGTAGTTGAAGCAAGAAAGAGGAGAGTTGGTGCAACTCAACAACATTGACAACTAGCACCCGAAAATACGAGAGGGGCATCCCCTTCAGTTCAAGATAGCATAATTGCTAAATTGGTGAATGTGCAAGCGAGAGAAGAAACTGATTCCAGAGTGGCTAGGTGCATTTGGGCTACAACCTTTTTAATTTATTAAAGTCTCCAACAATCGAGTTATAAATTTTACACCAGCTCAGGTATTGACATAAGGAAAAGTTTGTATCGGTATGTTTTTTTATTTTGTGGTTGTATGTCCTATTTGGTGCAAAATCAATCATTGTACAGTATAACATAATTTAAATCGATGGTTCATGGCACTTCAAAACCCCTGAACATATCATCGAATTAATTTGTATTTACTTGCTATTATTGTTTGTTGTTCTTGGTTCTTGGTAACCCTTCAATAACAGTTACATGTTACAATATGAGGTCCATGTGTGTGAAACAGGTCAAGTTATTTGATCAATTTTTTAACACGTTCAATGTTGAGATCGTCTTCCTAGCAACTAATGGATAGCCAAAAGTGAAATAAACGATAGATGGTGATTAGTCCATAGGATGGTTCATTGCTTGACAACTCTTAGAGCTGAGTTATCAATATTGTTGATCTTGCAAAGTTCATCAATGCTCGTCGAAGGGAGGCATGTGTTAAATGGAGTTCAAGTGACAACTTGAAGTAGTGGATAAAGTAGCAACTAATGGATAGCCAAAAGAGATATATTTGATAGATGGTAACTGGTCCATAGGATGGTTCATTGCTTGACAACTCTTATGCGGAAGCCTTGATGAGTTGATTTTTCAAAATTGTTGATCTTCCAAAGTTCATCAATGATGGTCCAAGGAAAGCATGCGTTAAATGGAGTTCAAGTGACAACTCAAAGTAGTGGATGAAGTAGCAAGTAATGGATAACCAAAAGAGAAATATTCGATAGATGGTGATTGGTCCATAAGATGGTTCATTGCTTGACAACACTGTGGAAGCCTCGATGAGTTGAGTTGTCAATATTGTTGATCTTGCAAAGTTCATCAACGATGGTCCAAGGCAAGTATGTGTTAAATGGAGTTCAAATGACAGCTCGAAGTAGTGGATGTTCACAAGATTCTAGAGTAAGCGTGAGCGTTGATAAAGACTAATGAGACACAAACCAATTATATTGTTGTAATATGTATTCCCTATATTGTAATTTGTGTTATTTTTAATTTTGACATGTAAATATTAAGCTAGACACTTGGAGATAATGCTTACATGGTAAATTTAGAATTGGTTTGAGATTTGGTTGAGAAAATATCTGAACTCCCATATTCATATTAGGAATTAGTTAGATCTCAATCCAACTATATATTTGTATAATATTTGTGAATGAATGTAGTGTGAAAAATAGTTTCTGCAATTTGATTTTCTACTTAATTGAGATGTATGTGATCCCAGAATATTCAAGGAATCCACAATCAACTTAAGGATGGCTCATTGCTACACCTAGAGTCTTATCTATTAGACTTTTTTGGAGGTTTTTTTGCTAATCAAAATTGCCCATTATTAAAAAGTAATTTGCTGAAATTACAAGTTTGAGTTGTAGACTCTTCATAACATGGACACTTTAGGGGTTTTCAGCCGACTGAATTTATATACAATTAAAAACTCAGTCTAAACAACGAAATTGAAAATTTGACAAAATTTTTTTTACCAATCCCCAATCAAAATTGAAAATTTGACCCAGAGGAAAAAAAATTCTGCAGCTAAAAACAATTTCAATAAATGTCCGGACAACGTCATTCCGATATATCTCAGATCATTTCAGTTGCAAAGGGTGCAAATTCGTGAGGCATCCACAAACGCAAAGGTGATCCGAGAGCCTACAGTGCAGGGCTTCCGTGTTCAAGCCAGAACACGTAACTTCCACTAAGAAAAGCAAATAACTGAACAAAAATTAAATACCGTTTCCCTGTCGGTGTTGGGAGGGGGCTTCTACTTAGCGTTTTTATTCATTCATTTATGTGGAAGTTTTCTTGCCTAGCACATATTTATGTCGATAAGTATACCATACTATAATTTTTTTATACTAATTTGAAGTGGTGGTCAAGGAGACCTCTGGCTAGAATAAAAGCAATTCAGGACAAATATAGAGTGCAAATTATGGATAGGCATCGTCCTTGAACGTGGAAAAAATTATAAACCACGAAGCAGCATATGTAGATCTATAAACAAACATGCACTTCCACCTGGTAATCGAGCCGAAACATGCACTTCCACCTGGAGAGTCAAAAGATTAAAAAAGATGAAATGGATGTTGACATGAACATATCCTTTTCTCTCCGCTACATATCCGTTTTTGACAATGTCTGTTTTTAATCCCAAACAGTAGGAAAACAAAGGTTTTCGGCTGGGGCATCGCGATCCCGCTGCAGATATCTATTGGTTGCGAAATAGAGGTCCGTGATTTGGTCATTGTCATCACCAATTAGTATTCGGTAGTGTATGGCTTTTAGAAGCACCATTGCGTTGTATTTTTAATGCTAACGGAAAATGATGGTTTCTTCAATACAGTCTTACAACAGTTGCATACATTGTTTATGGCTAGGAACAAACATTGGAAACCGCCACGGAAATAATAATGTGTAATAAGATTTTATTTGATAAAAAATACTGATTTCTTTTAGTCCAATTAATGAACTAATTAAATTATTGGAAATATATTTTAAATTTTCAAATTTATTTGTATATTTGAACAATATTATAGTTAAAGTTTAGATTATGTTTTAAAATTACTTTTGCTTGGTTAAGAGTTTGTCTAACTGGGAAGTAACGAAACAGGTTAATGACCTAAAATCTAGAGATATCTAGTGAAAGTATGAGGGCATCTTCCTCCTCAAAAGTAAAGAAACAAGTTAACTGTACAATATCAAAAACATTGAATGAAAGTCTGCATCTTAGAGACCACCAACAAGTTAAAACAGATGCTCCCAACAACTTATTCCACATAGAGTGGTTTTGCTTAAATAAAAGTAATGGGTCATCGAGCATTGACAGATAGCAGCTAAAAATAACTAATCCTTACTGCTATTTTTTCCACTAATTATGATAAATTTTCCCCAACTAAAAAAATATGATAGCATTTTTTTTTAATAAATTGCTCTTAACACTCGTTTAAACCATGACTATAACTTTTGAATAAATTGATCTTACCAATGGTTTAATATAGCCATCGAGAATTCTGCAATCATGAATCTTTGTAAATGCTCGTTTTAGGAATTTGGGTCTTCCATGCAGATCCTGGAGTTCCGCTACGACAGTGTCCATAGGTGATTGGAGATGTTCAATTCTAGGGGTTTACTTTTAAGTTATTATAATAATTTTATTTTTATTTTTATTTTTTTTATTTTTGTTATATATTGATAAATACTTATCAAATTTGAAACTTAAATTTCATAAGTTACATAATATTTAATTCACTATGCCTATGAAATAATAAAAATAATAAAATAATATTTAATATACAAAATATTAAGTTAAATTAAATTATTAAAAATATAAATTTTATTTATTTTAGATTTAAGTGATTTTAAAATTATTTTGAAGTATTATTATTTTATATGATTATTATATTTAAATAAATTTATAAATATTAATTTAAAATATATATATATTAAAATATATATTTACTTCATATAATTATGTTGATAGGGGATTTTTTATTGGAATTCACCACTTTAAATTTTTTGCTAATTAATTAAAAGATGTCAGTATATTGTCGTCATTGTTACTCTATTAATGGATGAAATTGAAAGTGATAACTTCCTTGTATATCTAAATCATCTATTTAAACCTTGTTTAAATTATTTTTACCAAATTATGATCAAAAAATTATTGTTCTTCTTATTTATCTCCACATATTGGGATTAATGAAAATGAAATTAAAAATTTAGTTTCAAATACTACTATAAAACAAATGGCGATTTCCATTCTGAAACATTTGCATGCTAAAACGTGGAGGAATATATGGCAACATGGAGGAAAATGGGCAACGTTTCTTGGTTGTTCTTCGTTGAGTGTTTGAAATTGTTATTGAATATTTATTGTACCTCTTATTCATCACCAGGTCATTGTCAAATTGTGATTAATAAATATTTAGTGTACCTATTATTCATCGCCATGTCATTGTCAAATTGTGGTCAAAAGTTAAAACGTTTTGTCTAGTTCATTAGGTAAGTTGTGTGCAATCACTTTGGCCTCCAATGTGTGTGCACTTGGCAAAACATTTAAGTAAAATGAATTAAAATTTTGTTGTCATATGCTACTTAATGAGAAAAAAAAAAAAGAAAAAAAATTAAACATTATGGATTGTAACTTCATTTAACACCCTCCACTCTATCTAGTAGATCGTAAGGTGCATTGTAACGAAAGCCATGTTGGAAATAATAATGAGAGAGGGG
>APFE031071777.1:20600-40255 GCA_000404065.3 Pinus taeda
TAATAATTTGTACTTGGGTATGGTGTGAATCGTGATGTAACACTGATATACAGTATGAATATCAAATATTTATATCTTAAAATAATAAAAATGATTTGTGATTTGGTCACAGTTTGACCTGAAGTTACTGTTATATATTTGAAATTATAATAAATAATTAGTTGATATATAGTTTAATAATTTTTTGAAATAGTGGTTTTTAGTTTAATAATTATTTGAAAAAAAGGTTGTTTGGTTGTTTAATAATTATCCTATTTATGTAAAATGTAAGAGTGTTTCTTTTTTAAATTGGATTAATACAGATGTGTTTCTCTTTTAACCAGTTTAGCCTGTAAGACACATTCAATTTTCCTGTATATGTTATGGTGCCTCTAAATTTCTGCCATGGAAACGTTCCATTTCCATCGTTATTGCATGGTTAGTGAGCCATACTATTGAGACAAAATCCACTCTATTATATATATACAATTTGGCCAATCAATATAAAAAAACATTATCCAAAACTTTTGATGTAACCTTTAATCAAGATAGATACCAAAATATTTTTTATATGAATAATCATATATTTCAGTCACTGATCTTATAAGCACATTTGACATTGCAAATCACTTTAGAAAGATGAAGAATAATATATTATATTGAGAACAGACAAACATTTGACATTGCAAATCACTTTAGAAAAATGAAGAATAATATATTATATTGAGAACAGACAAATATTGAAGAATGAAGTAGAATAGTTATCAATCTTAAAAACAAATTGTAGACAAGAAATTGTGATATTTGGTTATTTAAAATCTATTCTAAAAATCATTACAACATTTACATGGCGAAAATTAAACATTTGACATTGCAAATCACTTTGGAAAGACGAAGAATAATATCTTATATTGAGAAAAGACAAATATTGAAAAATGAAGTAGAATTGTCATCAACCTTAAAAGAATAAAATTGTAGACCAGAAATTGTGATATTTGGTAATTAAAATCTATTCTAAAAATCATAACAACATTTACATACGGTGTTGTTATATGCGGAAAATTAAACATATGTTTTACAACTTTTAGAATACTTAATTTTACAAATAAAATATTTTAAATTTATAATTTTCACAAATATCAAGTAAAATTTTCAATAATAAAACATAGATGAAAAATACAAGAGGAGGAGGTGAGCAATCCCTGCGTAAGAAAACTGCTCGAGTTCGGGACTATTGAGCAGCACTCGAGGGAGCTAACTGCATGATGGTACAATTTACTCACTTTTCGTTGTTATAAATGTATAACTAAGAAAGTTCACTGGCGTAACTTTTCTTTCTTGGAGTCTTTGTTTTTCTTCTTTTTCATTTTAATGGATATTTGTTTATTTTTGGTTTAACTGTTATATGTGTTGATTTTTTCTAATATATTTTTTAGTTTAAAATTAAAAAAATTTAATTTTATGTATATTTTGACAAATTCATATAAATCAAAAAATCATGTATAAAGAAACAAATATTAAAATTATTAAAAATTAAAATAAAATATGATTATAAATAAATGAATTAAAAAAAACTTTTTGTTAATTAAAATTTATGATTAATTTTTAAATATAAATAATTATACATGTGACTGATTTTATTCAACAAATGGAACTAATATTTCAGTTGAATTTTTTTTATGGATTGAATGAATTTTTTTATGAATAATTCTAACACATTAATAAATTGAATGTAATAAATTAAAATTGAATGTAATAAATTTAATTAAATTTGAGTGAATGAATACAATGTAAATTTAAATGAACCAAATTTTACTGCAATCTAATGCACTTAAATCTATTGCAATCTATTGAAATATATTCAAGATATGCATTCAATCTATGGAATTTATTGTTGCATTAAAATCTATTGCAATCAATTGAATACAGTAAAATTTGTAATCAATGCATTTAATAGATTTTAAATGCACTCAATATATTTGAATTTATCTAGATTATATAGATTAAATACATTAGATTGCAATAGAATTAGGTCCGTTGAATAGAATTTTTAGATTTATTACATTCAATGTATTTAATGCATTAGATTTTATGGGCTCCATAGATTTTATTATATTGATTTTGTTTTATTCAATTGATAGATTTTTTTTAATGGTTGTTTATTAGCACTTTATATGTGCAATGTGATAATTCAAGATGTGAAATAAATTATATCGCATAAACTGTATATAAAATCTTTTATATACAATATATACATCTAGCATATAAAATAATATCAATTATATTATAAATTTTTATAAGGTAGATTTATAAACTGCATATAAAATCTTTTATATACAATATATACATCTAGCATATAAAATAATATCAATTATATTATAAATTTTTATAAGGTAGATTTATAAATTGCATATAAAATGGGCTTTTCATAAATATGGATCACAATCAATTTATTGATTGAGTAGAATCTACTAATAAATTTATAGAATTGTGATATCCCCAAATAATGTGAATATTTAATTGATAGCAAGCGAAACAAACTGTTTATTATTTTTAGTTATAAAATTATTTCTTGAATTTAATTATGCAGAAGTGAAATAAGAGTTACTTGTAAAAATTGTTTTTACTTGTTAAAGTAGTTACGAGTGACACTTATCTGTCACTAACTAATTCCTTCAAGATAAACATGATAGGGGTATTGAGATCACGAAGGAAAAGTGAGCAAGAAAGAAAAGAAAAGGAAGAAACTCTGTGTTAAGATGTCAGGTAGTGTTCTATAGCTAGGTCTGGTTTGGACCACATAGATGTGAGATAGTGAGTTCTTATATAGCTAGGTCTGGTTTGGACCACATAGATGTGAGATAGTGAGTTCTTATAATAAAAAGGAAGAAAGTTCCTGTGTCCAGGAATAACTCTGGGGGATTGTTGGATATAGTATTCTCAAGATTGAGAGGAAAAATATCGAGCAACAAGGTTTCATTGTAGACTAAACCTTGGAGACAGTTTGCACAAGATAAGTGAAAATTCTCTTATTAATTAATTAAGATTTTGTTATGTATCTTTATACAAATTTATGCATGACATTTTCTAACAGATAGTAGGATGGACTAGTTAACATGAGGAATTTGTATTGGTAGTTCGTAAGTAATTTTCATGTGTCAAGCTCAGAGGTAGACTACCTTTTATACCCAGTAAAATATACAGTCAATTTCGGAGGACATTGACAAAAGAAAACTGATAGAGTTTAGTTGAGAATACATTACAACAATAAAAAAAACATCAAAACAAATGAACATATACATATATATATGATGAAACAATATTCGTATTATGGATAAGGAAAGAAAGCAGTAGAATGAATTAAATGAGAAATTATAGATTGTGATAGGTAAACCAAGAGATTTCATCTTGCTACCCTCGCAGTCAAGGAAAATGATTTACCATCTCTACTTGGAACATAGACAAGTAAATAGACTACTAACTCTGACAAAAATGATGAAGACCTAACGAAACATGTCATTTTTAGAATATGTGTAAACAATAAAAAAGTTAACAATATCTAAAGAACTGTAGATCACTCAAACCACATTACAAAGTTGTCTAGCCTATCACCACGAAGGGTGGCTAGGTGAGTCAGGATGGGGTACTGAACCACGTCACCCTTTACAAACATACAAAATACATTTCACCCCTTTTAAGGTTTGCTTTGAAAATAAATGTAGCTACTTAAAACTAATAAATTAATAGTGGTTTGTGAAATCCCCCTTACAAATATGCAAAATGCCTATCGCCCTTTAAGGGCCAACAATGTTCAAAATAAATACAGTTAAGTACGTTAACATCATAGTAGTGCACAAATGAAGCCTCCTTCTAGAGCCGAAACCTTCAACCAAGAAAGAACCTTAACTGGAAAACTTTAGGCAAGCAGAAGTACATGGTAGTAAATTTGTCATGCTCAGACAGCCAAGCAAGAGCTTCCTCTAGCAACTCGCACAAGACGTTAAAACCTGCAAAACCCTCCATCCCAACTGGTAGGAGTATCGAGGACAAAAAGTTGAAATACGAAAAGCAATAACTGTGAAAGGGCTTGAGAACTAAGATAGTAAGAAAAATAATGTCGACATTACCTAATTTACAACAATGGTGCAAACCCTCCTCACTGCAGAGTGTTGAGCTAGAGGCCAACACACCTGCCAGGGAAGCCAGAGATGATTAGGAGTCATAGTATGGCAACGACGAACCAGGATAGAGTACAAATAGAACCCAACAATGAGCAATAGACCTGTGAGCACCTGAGTATGGAGAAAACACCTCTAAGCATGTTGTTTCCATCTCCGGGAAAGGAAATAATGAAGGAATGACGAAATTACTTCCGAGGCATAGAACCCCAAGTTTCTCCTCCACTGTTCGATCCAAGTGACAACCGAAGGCCGTTGAGATGGAGATAGTCTCAAGGCCAACGCCAGAGCTATACAACAACGAAGACTCGAGAGAAGAGATGCCTCCACCTAGGCCGATACAATAGGCAGAGCATTAATGTAGCATTGGAGGCCGAGTAGTGAGAATTAATGTTAGTTCAGAAAAATGGAAGATAATAAAGTCCAGGCTTAAATACCGTGGAGCTATGGTATAGTTAGTCATGTCGAAGGGACAAGTGGCTCGGTTAGAAATCCCACCTTCATTATAACCTTGTAAACTATAATCGTACAAATCATGCAAGGGTCATGGTATGTCATGTTGTAAAGGGTCATAACATAATAGATAGATTTCCTAATAACTAGAATTCCTTTGGTAAATACTTTAGTGCTCTACGAAATCATAAATGCTTAAATAATAATAGTTCTATGCTTAAATTACAGTAATTTATTTTGAATTTTATTTATGCATATTTTAACTTGTGGATGTGTGATATATGGTATCAGAGTGCTCACGTTGCAAATCTGAGACCTCTGTAATATAAGTAAATATAAACATCTATGAAGCAAGGAAGTAGTTAGCATGAGAAGAACTTGAAATCCACCACATTGTTCCATAATGGGAACAGGACCAACATCATTTCAACATGGCAATCCTGAGGTATGGGTGTAGTTGGGTGATGAGTCACGAAATACCAATACTTTTATCATGGAAACTGTACAAGAATTGAAGGATGAGATGGCCTAGTTATGGGCAGGTAACGAAAGGATGATGCAAGAGTAGGAAAAGATTATGAAGAGTCTATATGATATACAGAATCATCGACTACTAGTGCCTAGCCTTGACCACAGAAATATGATAGGGGAACAAGAATTCTAAACTAAGAATGTAGAAACAGAAGGTGGTGAAGAGAATCGTGAAGAAGAATCGAATAATGTATCAGGACATAAGACACAGAAAAAATAAAAAATGGAACTTCAAGGGGAAATTCAAAAAATAAAGGCTCCCCTCTTTGATGGTGAATAGGAAGAGGCAGTGAAAGCCTGGTTCATCAATATGAGCAAGTATTTCTAGTTGTACGAGTACAACCAAAATTTAACGGCTCATATGGCCATCTTCTAGGTACAAGGGAAAGCCACCCTATGGTGGGAAGAAGTAAAAATAGTTATGCGGAGTAAATGAACAAAGCATAACTTGGGAAAAATTTTAAAGGTATTTTAAAGGAAAATACCTAACTAAAAGATTTTATGATGAAAAGGCAAAGGAGTTTCATGATCTCTGACTGGGCCAATTGTCCATGGATGAGTTCATAAGAAAATTCACATCACTACTTTGGTATGTCCCTTAAATACATGAAGAAAAGGAAAAGGTGCAATGGTTCATCACTAGTCTTTCATTTTTCATGAAAGAACGACTGGATATTGATAACTCGAAGACCGTGGATGAAGTTATATGGAATGTACAGATATGCTAATAGTAAACCAAAAAAAATGGAGATGTGGGAAAGAGATGTGTTGATAAAAACAGAATTAAATTTACTTCCAGCCATAAGGGAAATAAGGGCATAGTCAACAAAGGATTGTTTAAAGGCCAAACTAACCAGAATATGAATAGAAATGAGCCCATATTTAAATTACCAGGTGAAACTAAGATGAGTGAACAATCAAGCAAAACCGAAGTAGAGGTAACAAATAGACAACCTTTACAGTGTTGGGGATGCAGAGGCCCTCATAATGTCAAAAATTGCCAACACTGCAAATGAGCTTATTAGATTTCATAGATTCAAGAAGCATCTACTATGCGAAAAGTGGCAAGAAGCATTCATAAAACTAATGTTGCCCTTGAAGACCATCAGGCAAAATATCAACCAACCAAGGTTGAATTTGAAGGTAAAGTTTTTGACCGAATCATATCAATGTTAATTGATCCTGGAGCTACTTTAAGTAATATTATCCCCAATATAGTGGAACAATGTTGTCTATAGGCTGTTAAGTTTAAAAATCCTTGGTTATTCCAACTAGCCAAGGGAGAAAAATGTATGGTGTTGGCCAAGGTCAACAATTGTACCCTAATTTTAGTTGGTTAGTCTATCATGGCAAATATGAATGTGTTACCCTTGGGATCATATAACATCCTTATAGGTATGGACTGGTTGGGAAAACATTGTTCCCTCATTAACTTTAAAACAAAAACCATAAATTACATGGGTGAGAAAGGAAAAAGGCAGGAAATTCAAGGCATTCAAAAACCTTTGAAATGAAGGCCTATGAAAACCTCCCAATTAGTGAAATGCACGAGAAAAGGCTACCAGGTTTATGAAATACAAGTTGGGTATGTTGATTCTAAGGATAAAATTGTTTCCCTAGAGAATATACCAGTGGTACAGAAGTTTCTGGATGTATTCCCTAAGAAAATCCTAGGACTATCGCCAAAAAGGGACATAGATTTCACCATTGAGCTGATTTCGGGAGCTCCCACAATCTCATAAGACCCTTACCATATAAGTATACCGAAGCTAACAAAATAAAAAATGTAATTACAAGCGCTATTTGATAAAAAGTACATCTATCCTAGTGTGTCGCCTTGGGGAGCTTCGGTGCTTTTTTGTTAAGAAGAAGGATAGAACCTTGTGAATGTGAATGGATTACCGTTAGTTGAATAAGCTGACAATTAACAATAATTACCCCTTGCCTTGTATAGATGAATTATTTAGTCAAGTGAAGGGTACAACTGTATTTTCAAAGATTGACCTCCACTCGGGTTACAACGAGATTAGGATAAAAGAGGAAGATATAGCAAAGACCGCGTTTAGGACTCATTATGGACATTATGAGTTTGTAGTGCTACCTTTTGGACTGACTAATGCCCCAACGACCTTCATGTGCCTCATGAACAATATATTTCATCAGGTTTTGGATAATGTTGTGTTAATCTTTATTGATGATACACTAATATACTCTCGGAACATAAAACAACATAAGGAGCATCTTCGCATTGTTCTGCAGGTTCTAGGAGAACACCAGCTGTATGCCAAGTACAGTAAATGTGATTTCTATAAAGAACAAATTTAGTAGTTGGGGCATATTATCACCAAGGATGGGATCACAATGGACCTACAAAAAATAAGGACTATCGTGGAGTGGCTAGTACCAAAGGACGTAGCTGACATAAGATCATTGGTGGGTCTAGTCGGATATTATAGACGGTTTGTGGAAGGTTTTTCTAGGATGGAATACCCCATTACCTCTCTGCAAAAGAAAGGAAAAAACTTAGGTGGACCTCTGATTGTCAAAGAAGTTTTGATTGGCTCAGACATCTACTCACCACCGCACACTTTTTTAACATTGTTGATGCCAATAAATAGTATGTGGTTTATACAGATGCTAGCAAAGAAGATGTGGGTGGCATATTAATGCAAGAAGGAAAATGTGTTACCTATGAATCAAGGAACCTTAAAGAATATGAGAAAAAGTATTCAACTTATGACTTAGAGCTGACAACAATCATACAAGCCTTAAAGATGTGGTGACATTACTTAATGGGTAAAAAATTTATGTTAATTATTGATCATCATAGTCTAACAAACTATTTTAAACAACTCACTTTGAATGTTAGGCAGGCTCGTTGGGCTAACTTCCTAAGCGAATTTGATTTTGAAATCAAACACTTGAAGGGAAAAGCGAACTGAGTTGTGGATGCATTAAGTTCAAAGGTAAATTGTTTGTATGAGTGAATCATGAACTATTGTTTATGAGTAGATTCGAGAAACAACCATGCAAGATTTAGAATATAAATAATTATGGAAGCAAGCTAAAATTTTGAACAACCATGAACAACATTTGGGATATGAAGTAAATTCAGAAGACTTGGTGATTTATAGGAAGAGGATATATGTGCCTAACTAGAAAAGTCTTAAAAATTTAATTTTAGACGAATATCATAAGATTCCTTATGTAGGCCATCCCAGGTACAAGAAACAGATTACTGCTCCTAGAAAGGAATTTTTCTGGCCCGGTATGAAGAAGGAGGTAGCAAAATATTTAGCCCATTGTTTGGAATGCCAGTAAGTAAAGACAGAGCACCACTGCCCAATAGGATTACTCCACCCATTGCCTATTCTTGAATGGAAATGGGAGATCATATCCATTGATTTCATTATAGGACTGCCTAAGTCAAAAAAATCAAATGAATTGATAATGGTGGTACTAGAAAAATTGAGAAAATATGCTCATTTCATACTAGTACACTCAACTTATAGAGTGGTACAGATTGCTAAAGTTTTTATGCAAAACATTTTTAAATTGCATGAAGTACCCAAGATGGTCATTTCTGATCATGATGTGAAGTTTACATCATCATTTTGGAAAGCTCTATTGGAAGGATTGGGAACACAACTACACTTCAACACTAGTTATCATCCTCAAACGGATGGGCAGATGGAGCGGGTAAATCAAGTAGTAGAAGACAACCATCTAAATGGGAGGACTACGTATACTTGGTAGAGTTTGCATATAACAATGGATACCGTACATCCTTACAAATGAGTCCTTTTGAAGTGTTATACGAGCGTAAGTGCGAACACCGTTGAGTTGGGGTGGTCCAGAGGACAAATTGTTGCTAGGACCAAATATGTTAAAGGAAATGGAGGATATGGTCAAGAAGGTACGAGCCAACTTGAAATCCGCTCAGGATTGGCAAAACAAATTTTTTGATCTGAAGAGAAGTTTTTGGGTACGAGCCAAGAAAACTACATCGCACTGGACCAAATGTGCTAAATTAGAACCCTGATTATGTGGTCCTTTCCAAATTTTAGCTTGAATCGAACCAGTGGCTTACTAGCTTGCCTTACCTAGTCATATTCATGTGCACAATTTCTTTCATGTTTCTGTACGTAAGAAATACATATATGATGCTAACCACATAATCAATGGGCCAGACATTCAGGTAAAATATATAATAGGTTTTTTTTAAGAGTTAAAATTGAATAAAGATGCTGGCTGATGGCTTAAATTCTTTTTTTGTTCTATATAGGTGGAACCAGAAGGCAAGTTCTTGGTTGAGCCCCTAGTTATGCTTGATCGAAGAGAAGTAATGCTGCGGAAACAAGTTATCACCCAGGTTAACGTGTAATGGCAGCACTATGGGCTAGAGGAGGCTACCTGGGAAGATGAGAAGGTTATGAAGGAAACCTTTTCGGATCTATTTTCAGAAGGAAAACATCAAGACAATGTTACATCTTAGGGGGGGAATATGTGATATCTCCAGGTGATGTAAATATTTAATTTACTGCAAACCAAACAAACTGTTTATTATTTTTAGTTATAAAACTATTTCTTAAATTTAATTATGCAGAAGTGAAATAACAGTTACTTGTAAATGTTGCTTTTACTTGTTAAAGTAGTTACGAGTGACAATTCTCTATCCCTAACTATTTTCTTGAGGATTTATTCAAGTAAAATCAAGAGGATAGGGGTATCTGAGATCAGGAAGGAAAAGTGAGCAACAAAGAAAATAAAAGGAGGAAACTATGTGCTGAGATGTCAAGCAGTGATCTGTAGCTATGTCTGGTTTGGACCAGATAGATGTGAGATGATGAGTTCCCATAATAAAAAGGAATAAGGTTCCTATCTCTAGGAATAGCTTGAGGGGAGACTACCGGATATAGTAGTTTGAAGGTTGTGAGGCAAAATATTGAGCAGCAAGGTTTAGTTGCATATTAAACTTGGACGATAGTGTGAGCTAGATAAGTGAAAATTCTCCTATTAATTAATTAAGATTCTATTCTATATCTTTATACAAATTTATGCATGACATTTGCTAACAGATAGTAGGATGGACTAGTTAACCTGAGGAATTTGTATTGATAGTCCGTAAGTAATTTTCATGTATCTAGCTGAGAGGTAGATTACCTTTTATACCCAGTAAAATTTACAGATTTCGGTGGACATTGACAAAAGACAACTGACAAGGTTTAGGTCAAAATACATTATGGAAATAAAATAAAACATCAGAAAAAATGAGCATATACGTATATATATGATGAAACAACATTCGTATTATGGATAAGGAAAGAAAGTAGTAGAATGAATTAAATGAGAAATTATAGGCTGCGACAGGTAAACCAAGAGATTTTAGCTTGCTACCCTCACAGTTAGGGAAAATAATTTACCATCTCTACTTGGAACATAAGCAAGTAAATAGACTATTAACTCTAAAAAAAATAATGAAGAACTACTAAAACATGTCATTCATGGAATATGTTTAAACAATAAATAAGTTAACAGTATCTAAAGAATTGTATATCACTCGCACCAAATTACAAATTTGTTCAGACAATTGGCACGAAGGGTATCTAAATGAGTTAGGCTGGGGTATTGAACTGCGTCACCCTTTACAAACATACAAAATACATTTCGCCCCTTTTAAGGTTGGCTTTGAAAATAAATGTAGCTACTTTAAACTAATAAATTAACAGTGGTTTGTGAAACCCCCCTTACAAATATGCAAAATTCCTATCGCCCTTTAAGGGCCAACAATGTTCTAAATTAGTAAGTTAAGTACATTAACATCATAGTAGTGCACAAATGAAGCCCCCTTCTGAAGCCGAAAGCTTCAACCAAGAAACAAACTTAAGAAGTAAACTTTAGGCAAGCACAAGTACCTGGTAGTAACTTTATCACACTCACAGGGTCAAGCAAGAGCTTCCTTGATTAACTTGCAAAAGACGTTAACACTTGCAAAACCCTCCATCCCAACTGGGAGGACTACCGAGGATTAAAAGTTGAAATATGAAAAACAATAACTATGAAAACGCTTGAGACCTAAGATAGTAAGCAAAAGAACTTCGACATTACCTAATTTGAGACATTGATGCAAACCCTCCTCATTGCAGATTGTTGAGCCAAAGGCCAATACGCCTGCCAGGGAAGCCAAAGATGATTAGGATTCATAGTATGGCAATGACGAACTACTCTACAGTACAAACAACACCCAAAAATGAACAATCAAACTGTGAGCACTTGAGAATGGAGAAAACCCCTCTAAGCACGTTGTTTCTATTTCGAGGAAAGGAAAGAATGAATGAATGACGACATTACTTTCGAGGCATAGAACCCTGATGTTCTCCTCCACTGTTCAATCCAAGCGACAACCAGAGGCTATTGATATGGAGTCAGTATCGAGGTTGACACCAGCGCTGTACAACAATGAAGACTCAAGAGAAGAGATGCCTCCACCTAGGTCGATACAACAACGAGAGCATTAATGTA
Organism: Pinus taeda; assembly: GCA_000404065.3. Taxonomy (NCBI): domain Eukaryota; kingdom Viridiplantae; phylum Streptophyta; class Pinopsida; order Pinales; family Pinaceae; genus Pinus; species Pinus taeda. The sequence continues at coordinate 32,264 of APFE031071777.1, forward strand.
GCGTTGGAGGCCAAGTGGTGAGAATTAATGTTAGTTAAGAAAACATGACAATAATAAAGTCTAGGCTTGAATACCATGGATTTGTGGTACAGTGAGTCATGTGTCGAAGGGACAAGTGGCTTAGTTAGAAATCCCACCTTCATTATAAAATTTTAAACTATAGTCGTGGAAATCATGCAAGGGCCATGGTATCTCATGTTGTAAAGGTTCATAACATAATAGATAGATTTCGTAATAACTAGAATCACTTTGCTAAATACTTTACAGCTCTGTGAAATCATAAATTCTTAAATAGTAATAGTTCTATGTTTAAATTACAATAATTTTAATTTGAATTTTCTTTGTGCATATTTTAACTTGTGGATGTGTGACAATATATATTTTGATTCATTTATATTTTATCAATAATTTTTTGATGGATTGAATAGATTTTATTCTTATGCATAGAATAAATTCTATGCATTCAATAGATTTTACGCACTCAATGAATTTAATGCATTGAATAAATTTTATTTTAATCAATATATTTGCATGCATTGAATATACTTTATTGAAAGCATTGAAATTTATTGAAAGCATTGATTACAATCAATTGAATAAAATCAAATTTGAAATTTATTGAAAGCATTGATTACAATCAATTGAATAAAATCAAATTTGCAACCAATGTATTCAATAGATGTTAAATGCTTCTAATAGATTGCAATAAATGCATTGAATACATTTGAATGCATCAATAGGTTGGTTGAGCATCTTAGTGTTAATTTTTAAGTGATGATTTTTGTACAATGTTATTGTTCAAACTATTAATGATAAGGCAAATTAGTTCATTTTCATTTTAAGGTTCAAGAATGAGTTGCCTTCCCTCTTTCCCACCAATTTCATTCCCCAAATTGGATATAATTTTTTTTTATATAAACTATAGTAGATTTTAATTATAATTTAGGTTTATGTATAAAATGCATATGTTAAATATAAAGAGAATATTAATATATTTAAAAAGAGAAACTAAAATATTTAAAACATAAAATTTGACGAATAATAGTTTTCTTGCTAGATAAACTTTTTTATATGGATGGAGTGTATCTAACATTGAATAGATCTTTATTTTATTTTTATTTATTGCAATCAATAAAATTTTAAGCATTTTATCAATAATTTTTTATGCATTGAATAAATTTAATGCATTGAATAGATTTTATTTTAATCAATACATTGTATGCACTTAATGTATTTTAATCAATAAATCTAATGGATTCAATCTATTCCCTTGTTGGAGTGTTTCTAACATTTTCAATAGTATATTGTAATTGGACACATGACATGCTAATAGTGTGGATATTACGTGTTTTGAAACTAAAAAATAGTTGAAAATCCTTGAGACAATGTTACAAAGGGTAAAGTAAAAAAGAAAAAAAATAAAAATGTTTTATTATCGACAGTAAATATGCATATAATGAAACCTTATTGTTAACTAAAGTTTTTAATACACCAAAATTTAACAAATGTGCCATCTATTATATGTAGTAGATTTATGTAATTTTTTTTTATAGATTTATGTTAAATCTATGCGATAGATTTATTTTATGTAATCCAAAGATTAGAACAAAAAAGAAGTGTATAAAAGCATTTACAATTTAGTTCATTTAGATTTAAATACAAATATTAAGAATGAATGTAAAAATTGTGTTGATAATAAAACATCTAAAGTTTCGTATTGATTTAGTTTTGTGTTTTCAATATAAAATGTATTTTATGTAATATATTTGGTTCATTTTTTGATTTCATATAAAATATTTATATATAAAAAAATCATTTAGATTTAAACAAATAAATTGAGAATCCATCCTAAAATGTTTTAATAATAAATATTGTTAATTTCTAATATAATCAATTTATTGTAATCAAATATAAATCTGTAGAATATATTGAACATTCAGTATATTAATATTTGTTTTATAATTAATATTAAACATCAATATTATAATGTTTAATTATTATTATTATTATTATTATTATTATTATAATAATGATATAGAAGCAATAAACACACAATCTAAGTAAAATATTTTTGCACGATATATTAATGTGAATATTTTTGTAATGTAAATAATTTTATTAAACATTATACTTAATAACTTTAGGTTTATCTAGTTTTAGGTGATGTTACGATTAAAATATCTGTTAATTTCATATCATTTGTTTCATTGAGAATTGTGTTAATTTATAACAAGGGTTTGAAGTTTAGGTTCTTTAAGATTTAAAAATTTGGGTTTAACGCCATATTTAAATTGAAGAGAAAAAATCGATATCGATATTAAAAATATATTAATAGAAACATTATAAAATCAATATTAAATGTAGACATTAATATAAACATTATTATAGATTTACTAACATTAATAATATTGTATTATAGAGATTAGGTTTATAAAATTGTGTAATTTTGTTCATTGTTGTAATAATGTTCTCATTGCTCATTTGATTTTATATAATGTGTATATTTGAAGTTTTTCTGTATGTGTAGATGGTAAATTATGTATGTATGCTACTTTTAAGTTTATTCAACATTAAATTGTTTTGTTGATATCAAATGTGTTTATTTTTATATTAGGTGATTTCATTCTTTGATCATGGATCCAACTATTTGGAGTTGTCTCCCATTTTAAATTCTTGAAATTGTCTTGCTCTAGCTCCCTTTATCGATTGTCATAAAGTTTTCCATTATTTGTATGCAATGGAAGAATGTTTTGCAAAACCCTTCTTTCTTATTGCATTGCAAGAATGTCTATATGAATGAATTTGGATTTATGGTTCCTTTCCTCAATAAAGAAGACAACTTTTTTTTTGTTGAATACCTTAATTAGAATTGGCACATTTCTCATTTTCATTTGTGATTCATAGATTCAAGATACAAAGTAGAGTCTATCATTGTACTAATGGTGGTTTTATCCTTACCAACAAAATTCTCCTATACACACAAATATTTTGTAACAAATCCATTTACAAAGGCCTTCGAAAACATAGGGCCAATACAAATTGGAGACTGGGGATTCTTTTCATTATTGGAAAATGTAAGCAGCAGAAAATATGATTGGTTTGTTTTAAAACTTATGTATGATAGAATTGAGTCTAAATTTTATGTTTGCAATAGTCTTGATAGTGTTTCGAAAAGGGATGATCTTCCATTTGGTGGCGCTTCACCCATAAGAATGGAGTTTTTTATGAAAGTAAACTATTTTGGCTCTATGTGGAAAAGGAGTATGAAGATTATCCTCGGTGTGGGTATATAATCTACTGGTTTAATGTAATAAAAAATGAATGGGGTTTTTTATTTGTTCCAATCACTTGCATATGGTGTATGTCATTAGCAATATACCTAGATTAATTGATATGACTTATGAATGATGTCTCCACTTCTTTATGGTCAATTAAAGAATTAGATCATTTCCAATGTGGTCAACTATGCATTAAATGGAGAATTGACTACTTTTAGGATGATTGGGGTTTTAGATGTAAGCTGTTGGAAGAAATTTCTACAGATATAAATAGAAAATACCTTGGTTATCTGCCATTTCGAATAGTCCATAGTGTGATTCTTATGGGAAATTGCAACGAAGTTCATTTCCTACTATATGACATCATGACTAACATTTGTTTTCCAAAAGATATTGAAATTCAAGTAATGAACAGATGTATGGGTTTTGGTATCCAATGCTAAAGGATTGCAATGATTTGATTAAGCATGGAAATGTTTTTGCAATTTCTCCTCGTATGGATTTTTTTGATGAGATTCCACCATTGGATATGGATTCTTAGGTTATTAGTCTTATTAGGAGTTCCTATAAATATTTTTTTATTTTATATACTCTTTATGGTTGTGGAAAATTTTTCCATTTTTGGCTCTATACATACTTTGGGTCTTTATGGTAATACTTTAAAATTATTCTTGCATCGATCTTTATATGGATCCCATTACAATTTCATGAATATGTGTATGCATGAGATGTTTGATATTGAATCCCATTGGAATTTGCTATAAAATATTTCATATTGTTTCCTCTGAAGTTTTCTTAATTACATGTAAATGTGTTTAGATGCTATGCATTTTTGTCTGATTGTATAATTATTATTTCTATGAGTTATTTTATACATATTATTTGTATTGGTTTTTCTCATTGATTCTCAAACAATGTTATATATTTATGTACTTTTTTAATATTTGTATTTATATTTTGATAATATATAGTTCCAAATTTTTAGATATACTTCCAAGTCATATAATTCTTACAGTATTGTGTGCCAATATGGGTTTCATTTTGATTCTAGTATGATACAGGAAAATCTGAACTTTTTTGTTTAAGCCATTAAAAAAAAATCATTTTTGTTTTTAGACATTTGGAAAAATCCTTATACATTTTGATAAGTTTACATGGTTGGAAAAAATAACATATACACTTTTTATGCTTTTATACGATTGCCAAAAAAACTTGTCCCTTTTTCATTCTTTTGTGTTTGTGTATGTTAGATATATGCTATCTTCCATGTTTATGCTTCCATAATGAATATGTTATTATTCATTATAGACATGTCATGTGAAAGCACAAGGAAGTGTCCAAGAAAACCAAATCTGTCACCAGCATCACATGATAGGTCTAATGAAAGTCGTCGTTTATGGTATCAACAAAATAAGGATGTAATAAATCAACATAAGAGAGCTACATCTCATAGAAAAACGAGTTAAGCCACTCTTCAAAATGATTTTATAATTCCTCGTAAGTATCATACTATGGATGATATAATGAAAATAACATTTCCCATTGATAGTTCATTATTAGAATATGCTCCTCATCGACATAATGTTTTTGTCCGATGCTCTCCTGAAAATGTTCATAATATTAGTGAAACATCTTGCAATCGAGAATAACATAACATCGATAATGTGGATGAAAATGTCCACCCTAACCCTTATGTGTTTGCAATTGCATGCTTTGACCAAGGCCAAAGGTTTCAAAACATCCATGGTTGATGTAATGATGACATTGTATGTAATTATTTGTATGATAGTTTAATTGGATATTTGCTTGATAATTTGGAGCAAGTTGCTCGAAACATCGAATCTTCCAATCCTCCTTCTAAAAATAATGTGGTCCCACCAAGAGAATCATTCATCCCTGATAGCATTTCACTTGGAACAATGGAGGTAACACAACGATATTTTGATTTTTGTTTCAATAGTGGTTGTTTTATTACATTCCTCTATTTACAAACTTTTTTTTACTAAACTTAGAAGTTATTTTCTTCTCTTGGAATAGGATACAATTCACTTTAATAGAGGTATAGAAATTAATTCCCAAATGGTTCCATCTACGAATCTGAGAATTGAAGATGAAGCATCTCATAACCTTCATTTGCATCCTCATCGATTATCTAACTTGCAAACTAATGTAAATGTTCAATTTATTTGATTTTCTTTTCACTTTTTTATTTCTTGTTGGTTGGACATTAAATTTTATGGCATATTTTATTTTCTTCAAACATGACACAACTCATTCCAATAGAGGCATACAAATTGACTTCATAGATGTTCCATCTACTGATGTTAAAAGTGAAGAGGAACTTTCTCCTAACGTTCATCCACATCGCCAAACAAATGTAAATGTTGAGTACATTTGACATTTTTCTCATTTTTCATTTAGAGTTAGTTGGACACTGTATTTTATAAAGTCTTATTGAAAAAACATAATTTTATATGATCGGGTTGGAGAATTGGAATCCAAAACATCAAATTGTAAAATTAATGTGAATGTTCAATGTATTTGATTTGTTTTCCATTTTTGAATCTTTATTTGTTGGAAATTTATTTATATAATGTATTTTATTTTGTTGAAACAAGAAACAAGTCATTTTAATAAAGGCATAGAAACTAACTCCCTAGATGTTCCATCCACTGATGTTAGAAGAGAAGAGAAACCATTTCATAACCCTCATCCACATCAAGAAGAAAATGTAAATTTTGAATTCATTTGATTCCTTTTTCATTTATAATTAGTTGGAAATTGAATTTTAAGATCTTTTATGACAAACACACCTTTACATCTTCTTAGGTTCGAGAAATGCACACCATAAATTTGGAAAGGCCCTGTCATAGATCCATTCCACATGCTTCGAATTTGGAAATGGAATTTAATGTTTGTGTAGTTGAAGTACATTTTAGAAGATATTTTACTCTTCCAAATGGTTATCAACATCGTCCAACCGATGTAGATCAAATTCATTTTGATGAAAACATGATTGTAGTGCATAAACAATTTTGAGCAAAGATAGATAGGTTGTCAATTGTCCAAATGTGCCACATTTGGAAAGAATCATATCCTGGAATGCAGGTCTTGAGAGATTCTGAAGGACCTGTTTCCAGATGATGTAAGAGTGAAAGACGTCACCATTGTTTTTGTCAATATAATAACACGATTAATGGTGAGAAATGTCATATTTTAAGAGTTCTTACTCAAGTTGAAGAAATGCTAATAGCACATGTGAATCCTATTTTCTAAGTGACACAAGCTCAAGGTGGGATATATAGTTATTGCAGTCATACAGTTAGCTTTCCTCAAAATATTTATACAATTGTACAATGTCTTCCACGACATGTTGAAGATATTGACTTTCTAATTATGAGGAGACATGCAATTTAGTCTGAATATTATGAATGTTATATCAAAATATATCTAGAGATGGTTGCAACGCTTTTCAAAATCCAACATGATCAATATTATCGAGATGTTGTAATTGACTATGATACATTGGATGTTCTCCCCAAAATATCAACATATGTCTCCTCCAGGATTAAATTGGTTGATTGTGATATTGAAGAATATGAGATAAATGTAAATAATAATGAAGGGTTGCATGCTGATCATTTTCTCTCTCATCCTTCCTTTTTTTCTCTCGTACTAAATGAACGAAGAGAAGTGGAAGAAATTAGAGCATTTCTTGATAATGTTGACTCCTCACATGTTCACGACATGGATTGGCCCAGTATTGGAACCTCTCCAGTGAACGAATATAATACAGAGGCGTTATTAAATATGTCATTCCCAACAATGTTCCCCACTCGTGACGTTGATTGGTTGTGACCACGTATTTGTAGAGATGAACTTCATGAGTATGCATTACATCTTATTAGGTACTATGATAAGAGATTTGGAAGTCATCCTCACTTTCGATATTACCTATTGAACATGATAATGTGGAATCAGAGCTAAGTAACTATTGTAGTTTTTGTAAAGAAACATTTATGTCATAACTCACCTACAATAATTGAAGAGTTGTGTCACCAAATTTATGATTTATCAGATAATAAGTTGGTCAAGCATCTTATGTAGTTTGGTTCTTCACTGAGAGGTACAAGGGCATACTGGACTTAATGTTGGACTAAATTTACTGATATTATTAATAAGTTGGTATGTTCATCTTTATTTTTTTACTTTGAGTGTAATTGACGCAAAGTGACAATAGTTGCATAACCTCATGGTTACACATTCACATTCTTATTCTTTAAATGACCATCGTATGGAAATTGAGAATGTTATCTAGTTCCCTCATATTTTTTCCACATTTATGTACCATAGATTCAATATCTTTCGAGAGGAAGTGATCCAAATATATCTTAAAGCTAAATACTTTTGGTACACATTTGTGTTGTTAAATTTATTTTCTATACTTTGTCAATTTTTTATTATTGTTCTATCTATATTGTTTCTAGTAACTATATCTTCATTTTCTTCAAATATGAGTGGCAGCATAGAGGTTAAGCACATATCCATGGTTTCCTATGGTTGGAAGGTGCTCCTGACATTGAAATACTTGATTCGTCAAATGGTTCTGATGTACAACATGTAAAGATATTCTTTGACAAGTATTTAACTACATGGAATCCACGTGACATACATCATCGCAACATAATCATTTGATGAAGCCTCAATGATGACC